>JAPDSC010097023.1:302423-325091 GCA_026290005.1 Latrodectus geometricus
TTATCAAGTAATGATAGACAGAAAGGCAGACATACATTCATATATATATATATATATATATATATATATATATATATATATATTACACATGAAAATCAATATTTATAATATTTTTACATCTGAAATTTAAGTCCCATTAGATTCAAAATGGGATAGTGATGAATAAGTTTTAGATATATTATTTTTTCGTCGCCACAATTTCACTTTGCCAAAATATACTATAAATGAAATTTCGGAGATTTTAATTAAACAGTTCTTTAGTAAATATATCAGGTTTCTCGATAAATTTTTTAACATATTACATAACGTTGAAAAATCTTTAGTTAGATTTGACTTTAATCTTAAAATTAATCAACACAGAGAATTCCGACTTAAGGAAAAATTCTGCGTTTTATATTTGAATCTAAGTTTTTCTCCTTCTTTCTTTAAAACATATTTAGTATTTATTTTCATTAAAATATTCAGTGTATTTTTTTTGTTAAATATATATTCATACACAAAAGATAAAGATTAACGAGAAAGATGTGCGTAAAAAAACTTTATCTTTCACAAGATGCGTTTCGTCAGCCAGCTTTACACATGTACTATTCCCGAGCTGAAAAAGCCGATCTAGATTTGATTTCAGAACAAACAGCAAAGCAATTCATTAACAATCTAATATCAGATACGCGGACGTGCTTTTTGTCACACAAGAAAATATTTAAAGAAATCCTTCTATCTCCTCGGCGAATAACGTTTTTATTTTAAGAATACTGAAAGGATCTCTTTATACTGTTACGATTTCATAGATTAAAGTATATTTAGAACTGCCCAATTTATTAATCTTGACTTATTCTTAAAACAGTTGCTCAGAATACATTTAATTCTACTGCATCATAAAACACCGTATCTGTCTAAATGTACTCATCAATGAGAAAAAAAAATTATATTTGGTTTTTGCGAATTTGATTTTTGATTGTCATCTATAACAGTATAAAGTATGTATATACATATACTTTTTCTACAAAATATACCAACCAATCAAGCATTGTGAAATTAACATATAAAATGTTTCCATTTTTATCGCTTATTTCCATTACCGCTTAGGAATGGATGTCAATTGGTTGATTTTACGGTCATTTTTGGTATATGTAGACTGATTCAATACGAACCAACGGTCTAAAATGGATTTCGAACCACAACAAACATGGAAGCTCGAAGTAAGAATTGAACCTTTGACGGTTGAACAGAAGGCCAAAGAGCTAACCCCGTTCAGATAGGCTCACAATACTGTTTTAGACGAAAATTTATAACTATAATACAAATGTTGATGAGTAAGATTAGATAGATAATTCTCGAATATAAACTTCAATAAAAGAAATGAAAAATACAGAATTGTTCTATGGAGTGAAATGTATATACAATGGCACAATACATTGAGCAGAGAGTATGTCACACAAAGTGTGGTTTATATATATGTTCATTAACACATCATGCACAGTTTCAATTACTATTCAGAAATAAATATATTTTAAACCTATTCAAAATTCAGATAACGAGTATATTTTCAAAAAGACTTGCTTAAGTGTTTACTATTTATGAATATATATTCTAAGAACACTTTATTTCAATCATGTAAATAATATACGTATGTAATACTAGCTGCCGTGGCTTCCAAAGAAAAACATGTACCAAGCTTTCGTATGAAGACAGCGATTTGGAAAATTATGATAATTATTTAACTTTGTTCAAAATTTTACTTAGCACTAAATGAAGTTTCAAATGTAGATCAGCTTAAAAATAAATCGAGTGAGATATGAAGTACTTATAAACTGCTTTTAGTAACTAGTTTTCTTATACAGAAAAGTTGAAACTCCTTTTATTCGCCTACCAATACATTTCAGATTGGCGATGTATTAGAGAAACCAAAATCACGTTCACTGTTAAAGTAGACATAAACTATTCATTAAAAAAAATTGAGTTTATAATTGTAAATATCATCATTCAAAAACTGACCACAGTAACAATGTAGAAAGAAAGCGGAATTCCATACTGTGCTTATTTTTATTCCACTTTAAATTTTCCTCATTGCATTCATGTAAAGATGAACATTCATTTAAAGGAGGGGGTGAAACAACGCACCTATGCTCTTAAAGCGGGCAGAGTTCCAGAATAGCGCATATTGAGATAAGTAACTTTACAAGTAATTTCAAATCAAGATTAATTAACACTGTAATCAAAATTTCGAAATGAATCATGGCCTGTTTTAAATTAACCAGAGACCCTATCCTGATATAAGCTTCAGCCTATTCCGCTGTTCTCATTCCAAAAATATTTTAGTGATAAAAATAGCATCTAAAGTATTTTTGAAAATGTATAAAAAAAATCTTACCTGAATTTTTTTAGGTCTTACTTCGACACAGCAGTTGAGACTGCTTAATATGTTGACGAATGTTTATTCCAGACAATGTATATATACTATCTACACAAAAATGTTTTACAAACCATTGTTTTACAAATCTTCATTAATTACATACTAATGATAGTAATTACATGTAATATTCCCTAAATATTGGATTTTACAAGTCATTTAACAGCAATTGTAATATCAAGTCAAATATTTTAAAATATAGAATTTCATTCAAAATATTTATATATTGATCATACTTTTAAAATTACTCCTTTAGAAATAAGGGAGTAATTTAAAAAAAGTGATCGACGTAAATCGTTTCTTCAGAGATACTTTATGACAATCACTTTGTTTGAATAAATAAATTATTAAAATTATAAAAAAACTTCTTACTTCACCAAAAGAAAAATTTCTTTCATGTGGTGAAGAAAATAAATAAGATAGAAAAGGTGGAAAACTGAAATTTAAACGATTTTAATGGATGTAAGAACTATGTTAGTGGTAAATAATCGAAGATACACATGATTTAGCATACATCGAAGAGGTAAATCCATGGCTTAAAAACATTTCATGAGAATTCTGAAATTTTGGGGGTAAATCAAAACTAAGAAATGCATGCTTTAAAAAGATTATTAATAGCGTTTATCTATAAATTCGAATGATATACAAAACAATTTTCAGCCAAGAAAGTGATATCATTATGCAAAAACCAATTGGAATAATAACATTTCAAATGTAGGTGTGATTGATGACAACTTTTCATGAAATTTGCAATTGGGAAACGAAAAAGATATATTTCTTTCTATAAATTTAGAAATATATATGCTGTTGATTTAGTAATATATTCGCTGAGTGTTTGCGAGTGGCCACATGTTGATGGATTGGGTTCTTTTTAGCCATATGCATCAACAACATATTCGCTGACCTTTTTTGTATATAGATACACCAGCCTCGGTGAGAATCAACAAATCTTAAGTTATATAATATTTGATTACACCGATGTAGATTTGCTACAACTGGATTTAAAAAATATGTTCACAAACTTGATAAATTCAGAAAACGTGAAATTATGTTTCACGTTTTCTGAATTTATCAAGTTTGTTCTAGACTAACTTTTAAGTTTTACGATTTTTAAATTTAACAAAATAGTATAATCGAGTCAAACAAATGTGTTTTTTTAAAATGGCATATCAATCTAAATGTCACACTTGGCTAACTTACACGAAGATAGTAACAGACAAATTATAAAGGGCAACACATAGTTTTCAAAGATTTTGAATATGTATATGCACTTATTATTCCTCGAATCATTACGGAAGGTATAAACACACCACCTATAAGAAATTCAGAATAACTCAACGTAAAGAGAAAATTCAAGCAGTTATCAGAAACACTTTGGATATACTTTACTGTCCTCAGAAAAAAGATCTGTATTCGATTTTAATATGAATAGATTTCATTCTGTGGAAGCTTTATCAAACACCAAGACAATATTAGAAATGCATATGATCGTGAATGACTGTGGCAAAACATAAAACAGGCGCGATGAGATTTGAAAGCGAAGTGCAATAAATAAATTGAGCATAAAAAGTAAACAAGACTTATATACCAGTTAACTTTAAGAAGGTACAAAAACATACCAAATAATCCAGTACTAAATCACCGCGTTCGTATACCTTCAAAGAAACTCAATTCTAAGAACTTAAACGAACTTGGTCTGATAAATCAAATATGAGTGTCATTAGATGAAATAAATACTGTTTCTTTAATCTTATTACATAATTCTTTAAAATTTATTAACAAGATAAAATATACCTGAATGCTATACACATGCTTTTATGAAATCAAATGTGTTTCATAAAACAAAAAACAGATAAATATATGCGAAACAAATGTCTGAAGCAGAGTCTTAAAAGAACGCAGGAGAAAAATTGCTATTTTCTTATAATGATAGTCTTCACAGGTTGTTGTGTTAAAGATATTTGGTATCTACAAATGTTTCTTTAATCGACAATCAAATGTTTTAGAAATCCGTAGACTCCTTATGTCATATTATTTTAGTTTCTAAACAGAAATGACTATTAGTAACTCAATAGAAGAAAATAAATTCAGGTAACTAAACAACGGGATGTAAGGTAAATCGAAAAAGACAAAACAGAATTTTGCTAATGTATGTATTTTTGGAAACCTCTGGTAGTTTTAATAGACTCCAGAAAACAAAAATATAAGGAAGAGAAAAAAAATTTAAAACATTTGGAATATCTTTATAAATAGATACAAATGGTATGCAAAAAACTGAGCATCATTTTACACAAAATCTATCACTTTTATTCAATTTAGTCACACTCATCTATTTCATACTTATTTTAAGCAATCATGAGCGAATCAATGGCGCGTTCACAACAAAATCTTCCTAACACCAAGGACGTATGTATCTAAGTCTATTCAAATGAATTTCAGTGTGTTAATACGGAAATGGCAAAATTCCAAACTGTTACCTTAAAGTGAGTAGCATACAAAAATATCAAAAACGTATGTGTCATTAACTAATTTAGAATGAAACCAATGGAACAGTAAAAACAAGAAAAACACTGATGCTATCGTCATTTCCACGTTTCATTTCAAAAAAACTACAGTTAAACGATATTTGATTAATGATGCCTTAAATATATTAATTAATACAGATAGTTTATTTAAATAAAATATTTTTTATATCCATAATCTATCTTGAAACTCTTTGCAAAATAATAAAAATAAGATCGCTGGACTGTAACAAGAGCGTGAAACGTAAACAAAATTGTTTTCATCAAATATATATATCATTGATATCTATTACAAGCTCATGCAACTACATAAGTAGCAAAATCCAACACGAAAATCAAAACAGATGTTAATAAATGCTTATCTAACAGTTGCGAATCACTATCAGAAAAAATATAACTATTCCTCTCAATTCTTTCTGAAAAAAACTTCTCTTGTAAAGAATTGGGGGGAGGAGGGGAACTGACTTCGATATATTAGAAAAGAAAGGTATCAATTAAATCAATCAAGAAGAAAAAGCACCAAAGTTGCATAATTTCATTGAATGGTTTAGAAATAATTTTTAAAAAATTGAGACAACACAACTAATTAACTTCATGAGAATTCTTAAAGAAAATCTTCAAAACGCAGAGAAAGCACACCATTTTCAATTCTTTTTAATACATGACATAAGAATCTCATTCACGTATGCACACACAAATGCTTTCGATTCCAAGTAAACTTCAAAACTAGAAAATGAAGATTTGTATCCAAAAGTCTTATTCCAAGAGATTTCCACAGATTACCAGCAGTACCACCACATGACAAACTTTTTAAGTATAAGTGTTGTGTGTAATAATGATTGAAGGAGATTAAAAGAAAGAAGCCTTAACTTTTGGAGGGGATCGGGATCATCATCTAAATCACATGGGTAGTTCATCCACATATGGTGAAAAAATAACTTCTGTTCGACAAGATCTCAGAGATAGAAGTCTTATCATAATATTCAGTCTTTAAGAACTAGGATTACCATTTTTTTCTTTCAGCAGACACTATAAGTTCATTTTAACATTTAATTTTTTTCTTGATTGTTTTAGAAATGACATGAAAAAAATATACTTCAAATAAAAAAAATATATATATATATATATATATATATATATATATATATTGGAAAATTAATAATTTTTGAATAATGACCAACAATTTTAAATAATTAAGAAAAACATATTAGAAATGAAAACAAATTATAAAAAATTATCGTGAAACAATAAAAAATATATCTGCAACTGCAATTTTAAAACCAATTTTAATTTAGATAGTTACTTATAATCGGTATATTTTAACTGTCTTTTTTTTCCAGTTAAAGTTTTACGCCTCTCTCTCTCTCTCTCTATAACTAGAATTTATAAATATAATAATCCATATCATCTTTTAAAACTGAAGTATTGTTAGAAATAAATATAGTACAATAAAGCAGCGATTCTTATATATAAATGTTCGATACTAACCCGATAAGCTCAAAACATATCAATGAGCTATATCAGTAACTTAAGATTTATTGGTCGTCCGTACCGTTAAACGAAGTTTGAAACATATGTAAAGGATTAAATAAGCGATAACACAATATAAATTAAGTTTACATAATTCTTTTAAAATAAGGTTTACATTTTACATTAATGTCTTTGCTTAGAATATACTGTATAAGATATATATTTTTTGCTGTTAAATTTTTCATTAGGAAATTTACTTTGAAAATGCATACTATATTCTCATATTTTCTTGTTTTCTGGAAGTTTATTCATTTTTTACGATACCTTTTCCCACACCTGTGGTAATTCAACTGGAACCAACAATTTTAAGTAGATTCTGAACTATTTGCAAACATTCATGCTGAAAGTGGAACTCGAATTCATGAATATTTGAACAGAAAAGCACAACGCTATCCGTCCGGATACGAACGCGATTTATATCTTTTTGTAATATACATTTCCAAATTGTACATAAAAAATATTTACAAACTATCGAACCATACTAAAAGAGTACATAAAACATAAATGAAAACGAATTTTTATATAAAAATCATATATTTAAAAAAAAGCATACTATGGAGTCAAAAATTTTTCTCTATTCAATTCTTTAGAGGAAAAAATTCCTTTAAACACAAATTTTTCAAAGTACATTTATTAACTTTTTATCACTTTTGTGCTTTCAATAGACTTGCTACCTCGCTAATTTTACGGCGTCATATTATATATATATATATATAATTTGATTATAAGCATACTCGCATTAATTATGGCATTAACACATGCTGAATTTCACAGAAAAAGTTTACAACAATACGGGAATAGTCGTTATATTTATATTATTTTGTATTTACACGTTTGTTCTTAATTAGATATTTGACATTTCCCCCTTATTGATGTGTGAACAGTGTTCAGAACTAGGCTTTCTCAAATATTTGAAGAATTCCGAGCAGTTACAAGTATTTCCTTCTTAGATGCAATCAAATCAGCAAACTGCTGAAGGAGAACTGCATTGACTATTTAGATCTCAACTCAGTTGAATATTCTAGCAAAATCATGTGATAAAAATTACATAGACTATACTTAAATACATAGAATGCACGTAGACTCATACATAAGTCATATTTTATTAAGCTATAGGATAGACAGTATGATAGTATATATAAATTATAACTTCTATAAAGATTTCCATTATCAATGAGATATAAAACTGGATCATTCTGAAATTTTGACAAAACAATCAATAACAGTTTAAGAGCTATTATCTTATCTGTATATTAATTAATGGCAAAAATAATCAAGGTAATTTACAAGGAAAAGTTATAAAAATATTCGATATTTTTCTCGAAATATTTGAATTAAAAATTAGTAATTTGAAATCAGCAAGGCCAAAAAATACACTTCTTCAAAGTTAATTTTTTTAAAAAATCTAAATAACACATGACATGTTAATATCAGTACCATAATTTTTTAGCAATTTAAAAAGCTAATTCTTCGGTTAAAATCCTCTGAGGTAAGCTATCAGAAAAGCCACATTTGTGCTTTCAACATTAACGACACTCTGACAGGATTTAAGTAAATTATAAATTAGATACTAAGAGTTAACAGCTCCTTGGCCTTGAAACCACTATTTTTTAAACTCAACGTTCGTACAAGTTTTATTTTTTAATGGTAACTGCCTACAAATGTATGAGCGTACATTATTATGTTTGATAATGGAAGAATTGTGTGTGTGAAGGATTTGCTAAGAGAATAAAATATACCAAAATTTCCATATTGTATCTCAGAGACTGTAATAGCCCAGAACATAATGTAAGCTACGAAATAAATAGTAACACTGAATATCTAATGGCTTTGTGAAATGAAAACTTACCCATGGGATCAAGTAGGAGGACGACCATGTCTCACGTGCAGCGAGTAGGTAACCAAAGCAAGTGTCGAAGGGGTTAAGCTTTTATAAACAGCACGCAACGTACCTGTCCCTGGATGCACGAGGCAAAAAGCCAAAAGGGCCCAGAGATCCATAGCGTCCTGGCAAGACTCTTGAAGGTGAAGGCTACTACCTGCGCATAACACTTCGAGGGGGAAGTCGTAATCCTGGCGCCCCGCCGTCTGTTGTTGTCACTTTCCTTACCGCAAGACTTTTTTTGGCAAGCACTGGAAGCTTAATTTAAACGTTTTCCCGGTATTCTGTAAATAAAGGGTTAGGGAATTTATCTCCCGCTTTACTGCTGATAAAACGTGCATGCACGCGGAAGGCGCTATTTAAATCTTATGTTGTTTTAAGATCGATATAGCGAAAAATAACTCACTCAGCGCAGCGACATACCGACATGCTGAAACATATACCTCAAATTGGGGTCCTTATCCAATATTTGGATAGTATATATATATAAAAAAATACATTAAAAATAAACGGACTGCTTGGGGATTGACTCAGAATGATGATACAAATTACTTTGTATCAAAATTAAACATTATTTTAAAAATTTGTACATCATACATACATATTGTTTTTCTGACTTATGATGTTCAGAGATTTTTGAACGAAACAATTGTTAACAGGTTATCATTAATACTTAGGAATTTTGTACAAACGTCAAATAACGAGGTAAGTTACTGCATAAATTGGCACTCTACACCATATTAGAAGGTCAATAGGACATATCAAATATTTGACGAGCATTGACTTTCAGAGATATTGGATTAGAACTAGGAAAATCAAATGTGACCCATTCTCTAACCAGTCAGAGTTCTCAAACTAAAAACTATTTTTACGATATAGATTTCTACAATCCGGATTAATTCAAATCCAATTAATATTAGTTCCCGGTTGATAAGAATTATCGACCGGGAATATGTATTTTGTTTTTTTATATCTGAAGAACCTATTCCACAAAAAATTATCTTTTACAGCCGGATAAAACTAAAAGTGTTCCTAAAACTTAATTTTGAAATTCAAATTACGAATGCAGTTTTGTTTTATAAAAGCTTTCTTCTGATTAAGCTGTTGAAATGTATAAACTATATACTATTACATTTGTAACATAGTAACAAACAATGAGAAATGTTATTCCACAATACACTTATAAACAGTATATATATTATATGCTAAAAAAAAAGCAACTATATTGTAATTTTTCGAATATTAAATTCCTTAAACCAATAATTTTTTTGTCATTGAGGAAATAATCTAACTTCATCAATCTTACATTCAGAATAACAAAGATTTCCATGTAAGTTCTTATCAAAATTAAAAAAATGTATAAAAATCACACATGCTATGAATAGCGTCGATGTTCTATCATTTTGATGTGTTCAAGCTTAACGGTCAACTTTGTTGAATAAGAAGATGCATCGCCACAGTGGAGAGCAAGAGTCCTTGAAAAATTTATGGAAGACACATTTAGTAGTGTACCAATTAGTTAACAGCCTTTGATCAATCTTTACTTCAATCTTTACCAATTAGTTAACAGACTTTGATCAATCTTTACTTCAGAATAAAAAAGGGTACATTATTCTTATTATCTCATATTGTCTTTCATAGAGGATGTGGAACTTGTCTTCCACATCCTCTCACATTCCTTCCCACATTATTAACCTTTTCTGTGTGGATGATACATTACTCAGAATTACAAGTGACAACGGCTTTGTGGTGTGTTCATTCTGAAGGGAATTGCAGACTAAAATTCAGTGTATCATTCAAATACAGTAAATAGAATGGTTTGATTCGGTTTGCGTGTTGCTGCTCAACGTTTATTTTTTTCACTCAGAGGCAAATAATTAAGAGTAATAGCCACGGTTCCGAATTCCTATAAACATCCAAACCCATACCCACGAACGTAACACGAGATATGCCTTCATTTTCATATCTTAATTGTAGACATGAAACGCATTTTTCGATTTAATACCATTTTAAATTCATAGATAATCATGGTACAGCAATTTAATCGCGTCATTTCTATTTTTCCTTCCGTTTAAAACTTTACTATGTAAAACAAGTTGTGATTGGTAAATAAAAAATCTTTTACTAAAATAAAGCTCGTTTCTAAATCGAATGTAAATTTTTTTCTACCCTCTCCTGCCAACACACACATTAAAAATTAAAGAATGACTCACATATACATATTTTCTAATTTATCTAGTTTTACTTTTTCGTTTAACACATTTTCCAGCAGTTTTACATTATATTCACTATAATATATTTTATTGGATTAATCACGAATATTTCACACAGACAAGTAAAAAATATTTTCGCGATTTAATTCATATAAATTTAAATCTTTTAATTAGTAATTTTAGTGATATCGTTTTTAACCAATCAATAGTTTAAAAATTTAATTTCGTTATCAAATATTTAAAAATCAAACTTATTTTTGACTCTTTCACATCTGTGACCTCAGTAACAAATGACACATCTACGTAAGTGATTTCGGATAATTTTGATTTCATAACTGATATTACTGACATTTAGACTTACAATGAAAAAATGATCTTAATGATGGATATTATACTATTATAAATTAAAGTGGAATGCCATTAGAATAAGAACTTTTTTTTACATTTATTTTTTATTTACATCACTCAAGGAACGAAAATGGAAAATTAGAATTACGTCTTTACAATATCACGATAGAAAGTCTTGAAAAATAAAAGTTTGGTTTGTAAGTCAACGGTCATTATTCACATACCGGGGCTATTTAGACCGGTTTTAAGTCTATCTTGAACCACTACAAACATCTATTCCCAAGATGAAATTCGACTCCACGAATTGTTGAACAGATGACTCACAGTTTAGTAAGAATAGAAGCAAATAAAGTAATATGAAATAAATTATGGGCTTTTTGAAAGTATATGAGATAAAAACACTTCTTTCAAAGTTTAAGCTGTAGCAAAATCAACGAAAGGAAATATTGGTTTTATAAGAAACTAGAAATTTTGTTTTCCCACCCATCTTTACTAAATGATCTATATAATATTATATATATATGTATATATATATATATAGACTGCTTTTGAACAAAGGATTTGAAAGAAATCGTCACAATTAATATTAACAGCTATATATACACCTAACACAGAAAAAGACTTATTTATAAGTTTTTTTCTGCGCCTATATATTCACGGGCATCGATATTGAACTTTAGTTGGTTTGACGTTGTAAGCTAATTTGCAGCCGCGATTCACGATTCAAAGAGTCGAACTCAAAAACAAGATGCCATTTAACAACCAGTGTGACATTAGAAATGGAAATTGAATCCACGAATTAAATGATAATTCAGATATTATTATTATTATTATTCAGATTGACATTTATTATTCAGTTCAGCTTTGTAAAAGAGGTGATATATAAGAAATACAATATTTTTTAAGTCTAAAGTGACATTTAGATTTTTACAAATTATATTTTATTTTGACGTTCTGAGTAACGGAAGAATTATTTTTCCGTAAAATGTTTGATAAATGATTAGCTCTTACAAACAAAAATTTAAGATGCATATTATATGAAGACATTAATTAAATAAAATTGAGTTCCACTTCCATATGAAATTATAACAGTTTTACCGATTTCTAAAGTAATGGAAGAATTCAGATATTCTAAGAGTTAACATTTTAAAAAATTCACCCGTTGAACTATTTGAAACATATGAAATCTCGATAACATTGTACAATTTAGCATTGATTTTATACTTTTATTGATTATTTTATCAAAATTTAGTCTACATTTATAAATATTTCTAAAAAAATTTCTACGTGGACTACATTTTAAAGGTTTTGTTATTTCCCCTTCACCCCCCCAAAAAAAACTTTTTTTTATATATATAACTAAACCGTTAACAAATGTAATAATAAATGGGGTAAAAATTATACAGTAGCTACTCTATTGACAATCGAATAAGAAGTTGGATGTTCCCTTTAATAATATCCACAGACTGAATGAAAAACTTCAATTCGATAAATCTTTTAACAAATAATAAATTTAAAAGGAATGCATTTTATTTGAATTTCTAATATCTTAATATATAATTTTTAAAACGATATTTCTTTAAATTTAATTCATCAAGTATTTTATGGAAAATATAAAATTCAATCCAGCGATTTTTTTATGACAAAATATGAAAGACTTTTCCTTCAATTTCCTCAAGGTGAAATATATTTTGATATTAATGCTAAAATAATTTAAATTCTGAGAGTTTTTTCTTCAATAAATTTTATTCTAATTTTCATTTTACTTTTGTTGAAAAACATTCTTGTTTATAATTGTAAAAATAAATATATTTTCCATTCTTTCAGGCACATACATAAATGCTGAATTATTATATATATTTTGGGTCTACAAAGTACTTTAGAAGATGTCCAGCAAAGTGCATATTTATTTTTGTAGAGTCGGGATTATTACCTATTTTTATACTTCGAAATGACAAAATTTTAATTCAAAACCATTTTTAAAAAATACTTCCAATACGGTCCTAAGTTGTTTCAAAATTTTGAAGTTTCTCTTTATATATAAATCATATTGATATTTATTTCCTTTATTTTTAGTATAAGCATTGTTACATCATTGAGAGGGAAAATGTATTATTTAATTGAAAAGAATTTTTTTATTTTTGAATATTTTATTCTTACTAAATTATCCAATGTACACTAATATCCTAAAATGAATAGCTTAAAATAAATAAGGGTAGTCTTTAAAAAAATCGGCGGTGAATAAATAACTTTGAATTACTTCAAAATAGAAAATCTTTTCCAAATGACTTTGTATTATGTAATTTTCCAAAGAAAGAAAATTCCTCGCATGAGGATGGTTTCCACAGAAGCTTATTAATGTCTGAGGTCAAGTCACATGTTCGTTAAAAATCCTATTTAAGTATTACTTTTTGAGGAATCTTTTTAATTTAGGATAATATGATTTTCCTAAAAGAATGCTTCACCAATATATTTAACATTGAGGAAGGTCAATGCTGATGAAAGAAATCATTCATTTTACTTTTCCACGTTATTTTCTTCCCTTTCTTTTTATTTTTTATTCATTGGCGTTTCAAACGTCATACTCAAGTTCTTATAGAATCTTTTCAAAAATGACAGGTTTGATACTTTCTTTTATGCTCACTAACAATTATTTCTTAATTCCTTTCCCACTGCTTGATTTGTGTTTAATATACTTAATTTAAGATCATGCATATTTACGAACTAATTCTGAAAAATATACAGTTTGGCAAAAAAAAAAAAAAAAAAAAGTAATTTTTTTTTGGATTATAATTTTTTTAAAATTTTAATGCAACATAATAATCACCCCACTCAAACTCCATTAGTCCACTAAATGTGATACTGCTTAATTATAAAAAAAAATTTTAGATGATGTATTACACAATATACATTTTAAATAAAACCCTTTTATAGTGGCAAAAAATGCACTAATTGAGTCAATTTTTCACAGTGCATAAATATAATTTAAATTAAATTTTTATACGAAAAAAATGAGCAAATACTATATCCAATTCATACTAATTAATATAAACACACACAAATATACATAAAAATACATCTTTTTCTTAACCACTCCATATGCGCACAGGCATTGCAGTACATGATTTGTGTACACAGTCGTTTCTATTCAAATACATCTTGTATAATAATATTTAACTCTGTTGAAGACTACATATAGACTTAAAATAATTTATTTAAAGTAGTATTTGGTTGAGATCAGTATAATGGTTAGAAAATATGCTAAAATCCTTTCTTAAATTTATAATCAAATGCATCCGTTTATTTTTGCAATTTAGTTAATTTAGTTAAAAACAACAATACAGTTCTTTAAATTCTTGTGCAGAGGGTAATTAGAAATTATTGATTAAAATTAAAACCGTAAAACATATTATCAAATATTATCATTAAAATATTGCACGAAGTATGTTGCCGCATATTATATTAGAGTGTCGAGTTACTTGACTTCTTCTAAAAAATTTAAAATCTCAATGAAAAACTAAAGATTTTTAAGTCATTGTGTTTGTCCGTGCAATCGCTTATTGGACACGAGAACTAATTCGATTAAGACCTGTGATTTGAAGAGTGGATTCCAAACCACTATAATAATCCACGCTGACAGTCGTTTGCATTAGCAACTTTCCTGCCTTCCCTTTGGTCCCTACCAGTTACGTGGAAGCAGCCGGGGCCTTTAGTGAACATAACGGATCTTCGGTTAAATAGGGGCTTGAACTCATTACCTTCCAATAATGAGAACGACATCCTTCAACAAGGACCTGCGTTTTAAAATGGATTCTGAATTACTACAATGTTCCACGTTGAAAGTATAAGTAAAAGGAATATGTTCTTTTGCTTAAATCCATAGAGTTGACCATTCTGTAACAATTACAACCAGATACCACATGGTAGCCTGCAAGTCTAGAAAACATGAAATTTTAATAATGAAATGACAAATTATAAAGTTGCCTATAAAATTTCATGGCATAAAATGCGAAATCACAATCAACTCGCACGATTTATCGAATCAATGATAATATATGTTATTAATTCATTAATTAGAACATTTGAAAATGGAAAATTAGTTACAAAACAAACATTTACTCAATGGAAATTATAATGCACACTTGGCACATAAAGTATTTACGTCGATGACACGTGCACATAAAAATCAAGGAAACTTATATTGCAAAAACTAATTTTTTGTAAAATTTTATAAAAATTGAAAAATTCTATTCAATTTAAAATTAATTGATTTCCAAAAATAAAGTTTAATTTTATCGTAAAGGCAATGATGGCAATAGTTTAAGTGAGTAAATTAGTTATTCCAATCAAAAGAAGAGTAAGGGATTATAATTTTGAGGAACACGAGAGCTGCACTCACACTGCGGAATTAAACTGAAAGGACGCTGCGAGAAAAAAGTGTGCAACACCGAATGCATCCACAATAGTATGATTTTTTTTTATTTACACGCAGCATACAACGCATGAAACAGGTCCATAACCCGTGATAACAAAAGCACAATTGTGTGAGAGAAATATTAAAAAGAAGGTGGATGAGAGAGAGGTGAAAAAAAATTGAGAATCCAATAAAAAGGAATCGCCATAGCAACCGTTACAGCTAAACAGAAAAAGGCAATTACACAGGAAAGGACAATTTGCATAAAAACATAATTTGCTAGTATATATACACACCAAGCTTTCCGGTGCTACCTGTGGCATAGTTTCACTCCTCTTCTATAATTACCGCTCACAGTCTTAAACTTTATGTTGTTAAAGCTCCCCTCAAGTGTTATTGAAATTTTTATAAGGTTAATCGAATCTCAAGTCCCCAGACGAAATGACTTATTGACTTAAGTTTGTCTACAGAATTCCAATTTTGTGAAAAGACAAAGCAACGGAATACAAATATTGCAAAACATTTCCTAGAAAAAAAAAAACGTCAAATTACTTTAATTAATCTCACTAATCCATAATAAGGCTTTCAATTATATAAAAGAGAAAAAAAAAAAGAAAGAAAGAAAATGGCTATTTAATAGTAGCCAAAATATCTATATGTGTCTGAGAATGTTAAAATAACAATTAAAATAAAAAATAATAAAATTTTAGATAAAATAAAAATTAATGACAGGAAAAACATTCAATAAATATGAGCATTACTGTGAACTCGGCAGTTCTTCTTTTCCCTGTGAAACGGAGAAGACATGAGATGGAGTTTCCTAACTTTTTTCATTCCGAACGAAACGTGGGAAGATTTTGCTTTTGGCTTTAAAGCAAGATTTTGTATTAAGTTACTTTAACAACTGTTAAAGTAACTTAATACGTGTATACAGTAATATAAAAGTTAAAAACGACATAAAATTAAAAACTATCAAATGAAAAAAAAAACATAAAGAACAAGTTTCCAAATTAAATAGATAAATGTGTTAAAAATACAAATGGAGAGCTAAATCTTGTTTCTTGCTCTACGATCATTTTTGACACACAAAGGCTATTCATTTGAGAACAATTTATAGTTGATTATAGGAAACGTCTATGACTGATATTTTTATCTGAAGGCCAAATCACTTATTTATTCGCTATCAACTCGGCAACAAATGAGAGGCAGAACTTCAGGATCAAACTTACACATCAATATCAGTCTTAATATCAGATTTCAAATTATTTTATTAAGATATACTAGATAGTGCCTAATTTACAAAAATGAGCTAAATATATTTCTATTTTATGTTAATACTTTGTTTCATTTTAATAATAGAACAAATATGATAGTTTGAAAACTATCTCGATCATTTTTGAGAAACCATTGAAACCGATTATTTTAATACCCTCACATATATAAATGTTATATACCAAAGGTACATTTAACATAAAAGTACATGTTAAGATATTTTTATACAAAATTATTCTTCAGAAATATTTTACTATTACATTTCCTAAGCAGCTCACAGATGACAGAACTAGAAGAATGTATGTGATATAGAAAATGAACTATCATAGGAATTTTCTTTAATATGAATGCAATTTTAATGGATTTTTTTTTCCTCAGTTGAAAAATTTCTTTTAAAGCCGATTTCTCTTCTGAATTGGCGATTGTACTGTAGTATTCATACTGTAGAACAGGTGCAACTAATAATGAATGCAATTGTTGAAAATAAGGGCTGAAAATGGAAAAGACAAGACAAAAATTCATTCATACATGATTTACTTGCTAAGCGAATATATGAAACGTGGATATACATATATATATTACTGAAATAATTTACAGTATAATTTATAGTGTTTCTCGAGAGTATCAAGCTAGTGAAGACGAAATTGCTAATCTTGTATATCTTCATCAAGTAAAAAATGTTTTTCCATACATATATAAACATTGGTTTTAAAAATATCATGATACTTAATAATTTATACATGCTTAGATTTTTCTTTTTATTTAATTCATACATCTGTTCAAATAAGGATCTATGTAGAAAATATTTGTCATTCGACGATCATTTTGTACAGAGACTACTTGCACAAGCATTTAAAACTTAAAACGGAATCAATCGCATTATAAGCAGAGGTGTGAATAAAACAGTTAAAAGTTTGGTGTGTTTTATTCACCAAACTATGATATTTGTACTTTAGGAATTTTTATGATTCACCAAACTATGATTCACAATCTTTCATGCATTACATGCCAACATAATCTTTATTTTTATCCAAAAATAGAAATTAATAAAGTTAAAGGAGCCTATTAAGGATAAATCGACGTCACGTCTACCAAAAACTAAGAAAGTAATTTTGTTAACTTAAATATTAACACAGCATGAGAGAGTTTTGTTGGGTTTATAGACGGGGGAAGGACTTGAAGCACTCCACATAATAAATCTGAATACTTACTCGACTTTCTAATAATGTTTTCGCGTGCTTCGTGATTTTTTAACACTTGCCTTTACATATTTTAAATGCACAAAAAGTCGTGTACTCGAGGGCGATGTCATCGAGCTGTTTTAGTCATGTACTGCACTAAAAGCGGAATAACTTCGGAAACATAAAATTTAATCGTTTTAGTAAAAAAGAGGACAAAAGACGACATTTAACTACAAAAAATGCCATTTTCATTTCAAAATATGAAATTATTATGATTATTTTATAGAAACATACAGAACAGCACTTGAGTGAAACGAAAAATATGAATATCGATAACAGATATTCTAACAAAAACCCTTAAGTTTATATGCTGTCAGACAATGACGTCAACAACGAAAATCTACGAGGAATAAGAGCTCATTGGATGATTCATTTTGCACCAGAGACAATTACGCAACATTTTAAATAATCGCAAAATGAAGACAACGAAAAAGTAAATTCAAACTAAAAAAATCGGCTTCAATACATAAACTAAAAATACAGTGGACGATTTTGAGCGATACATCCATTTAATTCTAATATGAATTTTGATTTTAGAAATATTAATAAAGACAACACACAAAAATGTACTTTTTTAAATAACGATTTTTTTAAGTAATTATTAAATGCATATATTGTTTAATAAAAACTAGATAAAAACAAATTTCTGCTAGATTCCATTTCGACCATTGATAATGCACGCATTCATATTATAAACAGCTCAAATGCTTTTAAGAATTTAAACTTTATAATTAATCTTTTTATATTATTCCATAACAACGTCAAGCTAAAAAAAATAGAAATTTACAGGAATTGAAATTTTATTTAAAACCCCTAAGGATATTTCACAATTGCTCACAATTAATTATAAACATAAATTAACTTCGATTAATTATTAATCTTTGATCAATAACACGTTGTAACACTCGCTTAACTAAGTATATATATTCACTTCACCAAGTTTCTATGACACTCCAAATGAGCAATATTTGAGACCCTATAATTCACTATGAATAGAATCCTATCAAGAATTCTGAGTTGAGGTTTGTTAGTCATTCAATGGGCATTTTTTATACACCAGGCCTAATTAAGGTCGGGGCAGACAGTTAAAAGATGATTTTGAACCCACGTACAGTCAAATTGGAGGCAAGAGCGCTAAACGTTTGAATGCCAGCTCGCTCCAAGTTTTGAAGAAAATATTTGATTAAGTGAAAGATCTATGTTTCTATTTTCGAATCATATAAAAAAAACAAATTTACTTTAGTGTTTCTAAATCGAAATTAAATAAAAATAATGTTAAAACTACTAAAAAATCAAAACTATAAAAATGAAGGACTGATTTTGCTGAGAAATAAGAAACATAATCCACTTAATCATAAATTGTTTTAAGAGAAAGAAAAGAAAGCATAAACTAGGGAGTAATTATAGAAAGTTATTTTTGTTACAGTAAGTATTAGCAGACCACAATATTTACCTACACTAGATATACAACAAAGTATTTTTCATTCAAATTCATTCATTTAAATTTCAAAATTACTAAAAAGTAGTTAACGGCAATGATCTAGTTAACAAACTAATCAATATACCTGATTACTTGGTTGGTCCTGCAACTGTCACTTTGGCATACAAGTGTTAATTCAATATGTACTTAGGAGAATTCTAAGCTATACTTATGTATTTTCTAACTAGGAATCTAATAGAAACACCTATAACTGTAGATCAGAAAGAACACAAATGAAGATATTTTTGACACCGCCAGGAGAAGTAAGTGTAGCTACCAATTAATATTCATAATTGGGAACTCAGCATTAAGGAAGAAGAAAATGCATAACGATAATCATTAAACCGGTTTGGTGCCGTTCTTCGCTCATAAAAAATGCATCACAGTAAAGATTATAACCGTCAGAAACAATATTAAATAAGATCAATATTTATATAAGATTAATTGCAAAGAATATTCTGCAAAAGATTTTGTTTGTAATAAAAATAATTGTGCGATTTAAATCACTTTTGTCACTTTCCCCTTTGATAAAAATTAATAAGAGATAACTGCACAGAGCACAAATTATCTAAAGTATATAGGAAAAAATTACTATTCAAGTTTATAAATAAAAAATGTAAGAAAATTTAAAAATTAATTGGTTAAGAACGAAATCTAAAAACAAAAATTCTATTTTAATTTAATCATAAAGAAAAAAATATATATATAATTGTTATGTGATAAAATATAAAAATACAATGTTAAATATTCAATAATTGATTTTTACCGAACTTTTAATGAAATATTTAAAATTAATCCTTTTAAAATATTCTCAATATTTTGCAATAAATTCGCGAAAATACCTTATAATTTTTCGTAACTTTAAAATGACATTAGTGAAGAAAGAATTTACGCTATTTTGCAGTGAAAAAAAAATTATTGTTTCAATATTTCAAAGGAACTTTCAAAGTTAACAAAAGTATAAAAAAGAAGAAACAGTTTTAAATGATTTCTGACTTTTTGATGAGACGATTTAAAACCTAAAATAATAACTTTTATTCTTTTTTTTAACAAAACATTTTTTTTAAAGTCAAAAATACCTTTCATTTGCCATTTTTTTGTAATAATCTTGTAACGAATTTCAGAACGGGGGGGGGGAAACCATTGAAAAAGAAATGTATTTCAATCGAAAAAAAAATATATAATTATTATAACGATTCCTCTCGATGGGTAGGTGCGCGTGAAAAGAACAAAGGATCGAAAAAACGCCTAAAAAGAAGTTCACGAGTAGGCGCGAACTACTTCTGCAAGAACAATACAAGCTTTGTGTCTGAACAAAGCATTTCAATCATAAAAAAAGGTATAAATATAATGGGGCGGCGCATTTACCATGAATAAATAATACTTAACATGACCTCAGGAATTGTTTTAATAATTAAATTCCCTATCGAAAGACAACAAGAGAAAGGAATGGTTATTAATAGGTTTATAATTGGAAGCGTGATTGATTGGGGTTCGCTTACCCGAAAGTGTTTAATTATTTCCAGAAATTGAGCACTGGTGTTAGAGTGGAGAGCTTTCCTTCCTGTTTGATAGTAAATACTCGCGATATCAATTCATTTAGTTAATAAATCATGAGTCGTAATAATTATCCGCTCAGGCGCTACGTAATATATTACAAGGGATTTTTTTTCAACCCCAACGTTGTACAGGGATTAAGTCGTGTAGAACACTGGTCATAAAACAGATGAATAAAAAAAACAATGACATGAATTTCAATTTCATAAAAGCAGGAACAATCAACATATGAGAAATCCAATTAACTATCTCCGAAAATTTCGACAAATTTCTTCAGAAATTTATTTACTAATTGCTTTTTATTAATTTTTTTTTAAAGTTTGTATAAAGCCAGTACAGCTAATTTTTATAATATCAAAATTCTAGTTAAAAAAAAATTATCATGAGCATTATTTATAAATGTAAAATTGAAAACGTGGTACTGAAGTGAAAAAATAAATATTAATAAGAAAAAAATTAACCATAATTTTTATGATTTCAACATTATTCGAGTTTGGTTTCAACATAAAATTCCGGTCTGCCTGGTTACTTAAGGACATTTTTTATTTACGAGGTCTAATTTGATGTGGGCTCTGATTTAAACAGGATTCTGAATCGTTGCAAACAATCACGATCGTGCCTGGTTTCAACATAATTTCAGGCGAAGCTTTAACTTAATAAATTCCAATATTAGCATTGAAACGAGCTCATTATTTTGTAACTAAGCAACTCTGATCATGAGATGAAAAGAACATTTTTAAATAACATCATTATTAAAAAAATAAATAAATAAACACAAACGCAAAATATATTTCCTTTCTAAAACTTCACAAAGAGTTAACATTAGAAAAATAAAAATCGACGCAAATAAAAGTAATAATAATAATAATAATAAAAATAATTCCAGCTTGAAAAGCATTCATTAGCAAAAAGATTATTATTTTCTTTGATACTGAATAATATAGAATTAAAAAAATAGTTATCTCATTTTATAATATAACAAAACACTTAAATGCAGCATAATTGTACTTTAAGTAATAAAACAAATTCACAAAAGTAAACGAAAATAATCTAAACAAAAATCTTCACGTCGAAAAAGCAAACATTATTATGAATTTATATTACACATATTTTATATCAATGTATGATTAATACAAAATATAAATTTAAATATTTCGTTGCAAAGATAATAGACATACAATTTAATAACGACGATTTAAAACAATAGCAAATAACACATTCATGTTACTTATTATTTTAAATACATTAAGTAACAAACAAGAAAAGTTTTAATACTTTGTGTGTATTATCCTCACACTACGCCTGAATGAACACAAGATATCGTCACATTGACAATGATAACACACGCAATAAAAAGAATATACCATAAAATATTTTTCAGACACAATCAGAATTATCAAATTAGTAAATAAAATCAGAACTATTACTAAATTTACATTATAATTATTTTACACAACAAAAGTAAAAGTAAAAATATTAAATAAAATAATCATTAAAGCAAAATTAATAAAACATTTATGATTTTCATATTTGAATGCTAAAGTGCATTGGAAATTAAAAATACATCAGCCCAAAAATACAAATAGAGCAAAAAATTAAATAAAGTTGGTAAATAATAAAATTTATAGCATTTGGTTAACTAAATAATAATACAATAAGAGAAATTCGTATTTCTATACATGTTGTCCATTGCATAAGAGATATTGATCCAATAAATCGACCACTGAACTAGGCAATAATTTATATTATATTTATATATATATATATATATATATATATATATATATATATATATATAT
>JAPDSC010097025.1:0-14967 GCA_026290005.1 Latrodectus geometricus
ATGATTTATTTAAAATAAAGACATACATTTTTAACAATTGCTGTTTATATTATGTAAAATATTTGAAATTTCATTTTATTCATTTTATCCTGCTCTTTTGTAGTTATACCATCCATCCTGTCTAGTAGTCAGCATGAATAATTGCGGACAGGGAGGTCTTGAGTTCAAATCTTGGTTCGGGCATGGATGTAGTTTTTCCTTTTTTCTCCCATATCTTTGTCCTTTCCTTGCATGACTGGAGTATAAATGGTTGCCTACATTGTAAATTGGTATCCATGTGTATATTGAGGAATCTGACTCCACGTCAAATTATGGTTCAGTTGGACTGTTGCTAACCTGACCAACACTCGATGAAAAAAAAAAAGTATAGTTTTGAGAATTGTTTTCTAATATTGTACAATAAAAGCAAATAATTCAGTTCATAAAGAATATGTTGTTATTTTTTAGTCAAAATCTGCACAAATTATTGAAGAAGTGAGTGTGAAAAATATTAAAATTAATTTACAATACTACAAGTTTCTTAGCTATCCTGACTGCATTTTGATTCGGGATAAATGTGAAATGCAGATTGGTTGCTAATAAATCCAATGTGGGGGGATTTTGATCCCTAACTAAATATGTGGAAATTGATTATTATTTTACTCAATGATAAATGTAGTTATTTTCATTGCATTTTATCATAACATAATGCAAGTGAAATTCGCGTATTGTGAATATAAATACAAGTGAATATAAATATAGATCTTTATATTAAACTTTCTCTAGTAATTACCTGATATTAAATAAAAAGGTAGTACATAGCTGTCAGAACTCTAAAAATTGTTATAGTGTCACAGTTGATGAATTAAAAAGTTATTTAGAATTTTAACATCCATTTCAATTAACAAAACATAGGATAAAAAAAACCAATGAAAATCTACAAAATCCTCTTCTTTTCTATTTAATCCACTGGTTTTTTTGCATTAGAACCAAATAATGAGCATCAATTTAAATCAAAAGAAGAAATTGTAATAAAATTTTAAAGGATTATAAATTTATTTCGTTTGTTTAAAACAACACAAAACTGAGAAAAATCTCGTTCTCGACTATTTTGATAGCGATGACTACAACATTCACTTGATATCGAACGGAAATTTGAAATAAAACAGATTTCTCAATATGCTGTCATTTTTCTCTGTTATTTTTTAAGCCGCCTCCAAGTTTTGTTAAAAGAATCACCAGCTAACATAAATGTTTGCAACAGCTGTCTTTAAAATTGGGAGCAAAAATTCACCCACGTACGTTCTTTAAGCCCTCTTGGCGATTTCGCTTACGCTTCAGATATTTATTTTATCGAAGAATTCTGATTCAGATCCAAAACGTTTACCGAATCGGCTTTCCATAATATTGTTTCCTGGAAAAGCAGGAGTACTTTCAGTGCACTAAGCACTAAATGCACTCGGTATTCAGTGTGATCATTGGTAATAAAATATCTTATTCTTTTCTGCAGAGTGCATGGCATATGGATGAGATGGGAAAAGGGAAGTTTAGTGGATTTGAATGTTTTTTTATTTACATAAATAATTAGAATTTAATTATTAATGTATTGTGATAAATGATTGTACTCCACTTTTAATGTATATTACACAATTTTTTCAAAAAAGTTTTAATTGAGAAACTATAATTACTTCAGCAGATAATCTTCAGCATTATATAACTTAATTTTCCCTACATTAGAATTATCTTATGTGTGGTACATACTAATCTTAATTTAGTAAGCGAAATAAATTATTTCAATTTAAAGCATTGAAAATCTTTTCCCTTCAAGAAATTGGAAATAAAAACCAATTTTAGTTTAATTGCTTAGATAATTTCATAAGTAACGTTGTTTACAGATCAAGCTTATATAGATGTAATAAATTCTAACAAAAATAACAATGCTTCAAGTATAAATAATTACTGCACCTACTATCAAATTATGAAACGTAACAATATTTCTGGCAGTGTTACTTAATTATATATGTAGTTTGAACAAAAACTTAGAAAAATGAAATACCAGGCACTTCAAGTGGGACAAATTTTCTGGAAGTAGAGATAAAACTCTCAGTTTTAGTATTAATTGATTTTAAAACAGTATTATACGTTTCGTCATTAAAACTAGTAATTTTTCATAAAAATGATTATAACTAGTAAAATTATAGTAAATCATCTATATATTCATTAATCTAATTTCTTACGTAATTTAAAATTGTATAAAAGAATGCTCAAAAATGAATTCTATGTTTTTTTTAAATCCAATCAAAAAAACAAGTTGCATATAAATACAAAATAATAATTATCTTTAATTTCTTTCATTATTAACACAATCATTTCCAAGGTCATGAACACTGTAGTTACGGATCAGAAGATAGCTATACTAAATTTAATAACTGATAATAACTACTGTCACTCCTTTAGATTACTTAAAATAATTTAGGTAATAAATTAACATGAGACATGACTTTTTTTATTTCTTTATTTTTGTTATACACATATACAGGTATGTTTCTTAACAATAGTATTCAAATATGAAATTCCTTAAATATTTGCTTTAAAATGTCTTAATAGTTTATAAAATATTTTTCATGAAAAGTATTTTTTATAACACTTAATTATAATTAATACTCAAATATTAAATAAACTATAATAACCACATTAAACAAATAAAAAAAAACACAAAATATAATCAAATATATTAAAACTGATTTTTAAAATACTCTTGATTCTCGTTGAATAAACATTTCTGATCGTATTAGACGAAGCTTTTAAGGGTAAATCAAGTCATTTAAACATTACGTTTACTCTAGTTCTAATTTAGTTAATAATTTTTTATAACAATTTTAAATAATAGTTTGCGTAATAAACTCTTTCATTAGTGTTGATTAAAAATTCTTCATAAATGACATATTCAGCTTGATATGTTGAGACAGCTAATATTCTTGAATTGTGCAATTATATTGTATGCAAAGAGCAAATGATTATACAAGTTTCATTTTCTTTATATTCATGGTTTTTATTACTTAATCTAATTAAACTAATACGATGCAATAATTTCTTTCAACATTTCTTCTAAGTATAATTTTTATCATGAGCATGATTTTAATATGGCGAATAAGATCAATAACTCTTTTGTTATTAATATGCAAATTAATAAAGTTATTAATCACATGTAAAGATTAAAATAAATCTTCAAAAATGCTTATAACTGAAACTTTATACAACAAAATACATAAAAAAAATCACAGTTGATTGATGTTTCAATGTTGTTTATCGTAAAATTTTATAAGATATTTTCTTTTATCATTGCATGTTTGCTTAAATAAACAGAATTTGATTATCATATTGTTCACTGAAGCATATAGTTAGAGCATTGCTTTTCAAAGAGAAAACACTTTGCCTAGAACACCAGCCACTTTGAATTAAATACATTTTTATTTGCTTTGTGTTGGCGTGAAAAGATATTTAGAATTTTATAGTCCGCTACGCGCGAGGAGCATTCAAATGTCTAAAAACCTTTTCTTTCAACATTTAACTTGTCATTTCTGAGATACCAAATAAACTATCATAAAGACTGAGTGTTTCCCTGTAGATATTTAATTTGATAATAAGACATTATCCAACCATTTGTAAAATATTCGTAAATACAATTGTTAAAATAGCCATTTTATAATGCCCGGCTGCAAGTGTAGGTAATTAATCTAACGGGGCACCCCGAGGATATGCCCTCTTGGATTCCCCAAAAATGATTGGGTGAACCTTCGTAATTTAGAAGTAGGAACCAAGAAAAATATCCCCTAGCTTGGTTTGCCATTCTTAGAAGTGTCATTTTACATGAAGGACATTGTGATTACAATTTATTTAACTTGCCTTAGCCGATTTTATCGGAAACGACGAATTATTGATTGGCTCAGAATTCAAACACACTTCCTTCCGATAATGAGAGCAAATTACTTAACCAAACAAAACATCGTGGACAAATGTAACATTCACAGACTATGGATTTTGTGACTAAAAGCTTAACGCTGGAAAATAATTAAAATTCCCAATTAATTACTACATTTTATAACAAATAATAGCAGCCGTAAACCAAATTAATTACAATAATGCGATTTCCAACAAGAACATTTTCCTTTTACATTAATAAAATTTCTTACACACATTATGTACATATATATAAGAAATGATAGAAACTGTCATTAATAGGTGTTTATTAGTCTTTCAGTCATGACAATGTGTATAAAATTATAATCTTTGCCTAAGTTTACATTGCATTAAAAAGTGTTTTTGAGCCTCTAAGTTAGTATTTTAAAGTAAAACGAACATGATTGTCATTGATTGAATCAAAAATAACTTCAATTAATCTCCAATCAATGGATAGTAGTCTCTACTAAATATGCTATTTTGAATTTTGTTGTTATTTATTTATTGTGTGTTTTTTGGAATTACATTACTTGAATTATAAAATATTAACAAGTATCTGTAAAGAATATTAACAAGTATCTGTAAAGAATATTAACAAGCATAAATAGGAGGAGGAATTTATAGAATATTTTTTTTCAAACAGGAAGTTTTGTGGCAGCTGCAATATTTCTAATATTAATATTTGACTTAATGGCAGCTGGAACTGATGAATGAGCAATATTTTGTCTTTGAGACATTTTTTTTTATTATCAAATTTGGGTTTTTATGTG
This sequence comes from Latrodectus geometricus, assembly GCA_026290005.1. Taxonomy (NCBI): domain Eukaryota; kingdom Metazoa; phylum Arthropoda; class Arachnida; order Araneae; family Theridiidae; genus Latrodectus; species Latrodectus geometricus. Next base: position 4,710 of record JAPDSC010097025.1, read on the forward strand.
ATAATGGAATCCACATTTAAACATAAGAATTATTATAGGAACACAGTATAGTATTACTTTATTTATTTGTGACTTTTCTGTCAGTTTATGTGCATAATGGTTTATTAGACTAACATTTATTGTTTAAAGAAGATTTTGTATCATTATAATCATTAATGTCAGAGATTGGTATCGAACGGTTGTACTACTGATCTGATGGTTAGAGTTGATAAACATTCAAATCCCAATTTATCAATAAACAAACTTTTTCAAATTAATGAAAAACTATTAATATTTATAATTATTCGTATAAACTATTACTATAATTATTCAATACAAAAGTTGTTACTCGTTGAGTTTGTGAAGATTGTTATTGTTTGTTGAAGATCAGATTCTTATTTTTGAAATGCATTTATCATATGCATTAAATGTGTATATATATTGCAAATGCAGCTTTTGTACTTAATTATTAAAGAAATATTTCTTTTGAATAGATTAACATAAAATAAATGCAATTATTAAAAATAGAACTCATGTTTCAATGTATTTCAAGTTTTACATCAACGATTGCTTAATAGAGGATATAATATATTATTCTATGTTTAATAGCTGTGGAAAGGAAAAAATTTGGGACATGCATTATACTTTAATAAATAAATTTTTACAAGCCCTTAACTAATTTCTACATGAGTATAATTATCATGCATCACTCATACTTTTCATCTAATATGCTGTTTCACAATGCAAGTTTTATATGTTTAGAAAGGCTTATGACGCATTTAATATTCTGCTACGGTAAATATTTAATAAAATAGCATTACAAATATATCTTATCAAGAGAAATGTATTGGAGAAAGAAAATTTATAGACATCTAGTTACTGCTATATTTAGTACATAATTAAAGCGTCTCTCGTATGTTATAATGAAACATAAAAGTAATGACTAACATTTTTACGAATCAGAATATTTATTCTTTTGAGAATTTATGGAAATAGATAACTATTAAGTTCGTTGAATCACTTTCAGTCACATTAGCAGATTCTTTTGAGAATATATCAATTACAATTATTTACTTTGTTTTGTATATTTTATGTGATAATGACTTTCGATTTTAATTTAATGTTATTAAGTCACCCTATGACATAATGCGAGTTCCAACAAGAATAATCAAACTCTTGAAAATTGTCATAATTAGCTCAAGTATATCAATAAAAAACTATCAGAACACATTATCTTAGAATGTTACAATGACATTATTGAAATATTGCATAGTTTCTGCTAAACGTAACTCTTTTCCAAGAACATAGAACGAAAAGAACACGCACGAAATAGAAACAAGAAAATTCAGTTTTACAAAACTTAACAGATTTTCATACATTTTAATAGTTCTAAAATTTATATGTAAGAATCATTAGGTTTAGTACCATACATAGATAAATAATTTAAGCTTTAGCACTTTGACTGCCATGGCTCTCATATGTGATACCCAGTGATATTTCCGTTGAGACACTGGCTATCCAATATGATAGCCAGGGTGTTTCAACACTTCAGGCCATGACTATCAAAGATGTTATCAGTTACATGAAAATCGTATTGGAGTTTGATTGTTGGGCTCCCTACGATGTGTTAGGTATACGTGGTTTGCGCATTGCGTGGTTGCTTTCGTGGTGTGCTTTGGCTATCAGTTTTGGTAGCCAGGATGAAAATCTCCCCATGTGTTACAAAATGAGTCAGATTGAAAAATATTGTTTTTATATATAGTTTTATGTTGAAAAAAATACAAATTACACAAAAAAAGTTTGGCCCCGTGGTGAACATTTGCAATTTTGGCTTGGCAGTCAAAGTGTTAAGAACACACGGATAAGGAAAGAAATTCCAACTATGCAAATTAAGAAAATACGCTTCAAATAAAACTGATATAGAACAAAACTTATCAACAATATAAAAAATTACAGTTTTCATAATTATCAATAAGTAATAAAACTGAATGGGCTGCAATATATTCTTGACAGTGTAATTCCATTGAAAAAATAATTTCATTTGCTTATGGTACTATTTTAAGTGAAATAATTTATTCTATCTAAAAGAAAACCCAAAAAGACTATTATTTCTGTCATATAGTAAAAAAACGTAATAATCCGTCTTTTGATTGAAAATTGTTAAATGGATTTGAACTATATAGTTTCTTTACTTTACGTCCCTTATCCAAATATTTCCCAAGAACTTATAAGAAAAATACTGTTCAGAGTCCATTCCAAAACATTCTAAAATGGTTGGATGACATATAAACCTCCACCAATATTTGTTCGGATCTGATTACCCAGATTGTCCGAGTCAATATTTACTCGAATGTTATCCAATTTATTTGAATCTAGACATTAAACAAGTTAACATGTTGATAAACAAGCGAATACGAGTTTAAAGAATAAATAGAAACCTATTTTCAATTTGCCTTGTTATACTTAATATCAACAGTACTTAAAATGAAAAATAAAATAATAATTTCAACTGACCGATTAGGGTAACGTGCTTTAAGCTTATAGATCTCCAAATTCTAAATTGTATGAGATTTAAGTTCGTATATCTTAATCCAAATAGTTGTTTCCTCAAAAAAATAAAAAACAATGTAGTTAATTTTTTACATATTAAACTTCTTTTATTGTTATATAAACAAGAATTTAACACGTCCATTAATTGTTAATAGTAAAATATTAAAAAGAAAATAAGGATGCATTTGTCTATTATACATAAGAAATTTGATTGATATATCCTTACATGTTATATTTTTGAATACTATTCCATTTCACCAGCACTGATAGTAAAACCACCAAATGATCACTAAATCACCTGCTAAGGACATATTACAAATTATATAAATTAAAGTTTTTTAATATAACACTTTTAAACATTTCAACCTTCTGTAAATATTTTTAAATAATGTCAATTTGATCATACCTCTAAATCAAAAACTGCCAACCACAAGTTAGTTTCATTGTAATGTTTGTATTGTCACAAAAAAATGCATCAGTGAAAATGCCAAAGAAAAGGAAAAAAAAATTCAATTTTAAAATTAACAACAGAATCTGATACTAGGTAAAATTGTTAAAATTCACAAAAATGAATTTAATCAATGAATTATTTACTGGATTGGAGATGATGAAATTTGTAGTTAATAATGTCATTTCGTATAACTTATTGACATTGACTTTCCATTATTTTTTTTAAAAATGTGCATCGATACATCTTACTTCATAAAAACAATCTTAGCAAATTTTAAACAGATGGCTCTCTGTGGCCTATGTTACGAGAGCACTCTTTGAAGCATAAAAGAAGGATTCTATCACAGCCATTTTTTAAACAGGTTTTTTCTAGGTTTTTTCTTTTGAGACGTGAAAAAAAATCCACTATCTATGGAAGATTCACTACTTTCCGGAAGACAATATCAATGTAGAATTAGGCTTTCTGTTATCCGATGTCAAAATTCTAAACGGAATTAAAATAACTCTATTATTGTTATATTTCCTTTTTATTGAAAGTAGAATGGTTGGAAGTTCGCACTTTAATAAAATATGAATTAAGTTAATTATTTTATTATCTCCTCAGACTGCATGTAATTATCCCCTCAGACTGCTTGAAACATTGCTATCACGTTTCACTGTTGTGTAACTGTTCTGTAGACAATATTGATATGCTGCATCAAATTTTGTACTTGCAACTGTGATTTCACAAATGAGCATTGCTGATGGTGTATGGTGATTTGGTTTTAAGAAACCTGGCCCACCTGATTACAGCAGAAATATACTGCAACCAAATGAACGAAGAAATACAAAAATCAAAAATAAACAGTCAAATGGTTTGACCAATTAATTTCTATCGTGTTGCTTCATACCATATCACAAATTTCATGAATTACTATTACGAAACTGCTGGAATTAAAACTGGAGTTTTCTTCACTATCTTCAATACCCAGAAAACATACCTCCATTGACTGAAAGTTCTCTCAAAGTTTCGACCTTTTATTTGGAAATCAATTTAATTCTGAGGAAACTATAAACTGGACTTCCAGGGCTTATACCATGCACCAGATTTAATCCGCCAGGTTTTGAAATTTTTAAATTTGTTCTCCTGGGACTTATACTATAGATCAAAACAACAGATTGCTTACACTAGCAGTAGATTGGAAAACGTGTATAGAAAACATGGGTGTATGTGCATACTTTATTAATTATATGGAAACTACAAATACAAAAAATAGCAAAGTAATTCCTTATCCCGGAAGTTATCATCCAATTTTGCTTTTTCCTTCAATTTTCCATTTTAAAGTTTAGGTAAAACACTTCCTCTTTATGAAATTTTTGAGTTTCTGAAACATCACGTGGATATAAGATTTGACGAGTAAGAAATATCCTATTTTATCCTCAGTGTCATGAATTAATGAACGTATAACGCATTACAGAGAATCTAAGTTTAGCTTCGCCTTAAAAGAAATATTTTTCTTGTCTAAATTCTTTATATATTAAAAAATATCTAAGCCTTAGAATTAGAAATTTAAAACCAATAACATTATGGTTTTAATAATTTCGTTTTAAATAAAGAAAGTTTATGCAAAGTGGCATTGTTTACTTCGTGATTTTCAATGCTTTGAAGAAAACATATTCCCTTTTATCTGATTCATTAATCAAAGGGAATAACTTCTCCGTCGTAGGTCTAAACAGGAGAGATGTAATTTAAAATCCACCATAAATGTTTAAAAATTAATCAATGATTTATGAATTGTTTAAAAGGTCAGGAGTTGTATTTGGTCATATTTATTGATTTCATATTTAGGACTAAAGTATAATTTTTGCGGATATCTGAGTTTTGTTTACTACCAAATCAACTGAAAGTTTTGTTCTCTGCGTTGGAATTTAATTAATTAAGATACTGCAAAAAATCTATTTAAAAGGTTTCCTAGCTAAAGTACTGAGCAAACATTTTACAATTTTTTATTAATATTAATCGTTAATATTCAGTAAAATGGTTTTTCTTGAAAAAAAATGATTAATCTGGTCCTATTATACGTTTACTTAAAATTTCGTATAATTATTTTTAATATTTTAAACTATTTTATTCCTTTTATATATAATTATTTCCAAAATTATATTTTAAAGAGCTTATTATTGGACTTATAGAGAGAGTTATTAGATGAAATATTTGTTTTAACTTTTCTTAATTAAAATAAAATTACAAGCAATTATTGTGGTGGTTTATTTTTCAGTGTCGTATCTTGTTGATCTAATTCCTTTTCGAACGAAATTGACACTAATTATTCAAATTCTTTAAAAATTAATGACTGACGAAAATATTTGATTCAGTTTAAAGCTAATACAGACATGAGTGTTTGATAGGAAGGAGGGGAACATAATACCTGAAGCATTTAGAATTTTTACAAAAATATATTTTTTGATAATAATTGACAAAGTTTTACTTAATAAGATTTTAACTAATAAAAGTGTTGCTTTATTTATAAATTTCATAAAATTTATAGAAGTGCCTTAAATAACACTTCCTTAATGTTTTATGACTCAATTTTTTTTAAAGTGGTTTAATTGTATTACATAAAAAAATCATACATTTGCCAGATAAAATATGTTAAATCTATCTAAGACCATATTTATGTAAAGATATTATTTAAAACTTACAGAAATTATTCAAACTATTAAACAATATTTTAATCTTAAAAATATTTTAATGTTTAGAAAGTATTTTTAAAACATAATTTTTAATACATATTTCTTTTAATTTTTATTATTACCTACATTACTATTATAAAATTCAAAACACTAAAACAAATTTATCCATAATGCACCAATATTAAAAAATTATTTAAAGTATCTTATTTTTACTGTGTAAAATTTAGTGAACTTTTTTTTAAAATTGTAATGATTGTAATAAAGTAATGAATTTTGTAAAAATGCTTTGAGTCGACGTTTTTCAACTCTTTCATTACAATTCACACCCTTCCATCACAAGTAATAATTGCTTATATCAGGGCTCATTGTGTCCTAATAGTAAAATTCCTTTTTTCTTTGTATTATCAAACCTTACAATTCGGAATGCAGCGTGATCGAAACAAACTGTGCATACTTATAAAACAATACATATGTGCTTTTAATTAAATAAATGTCTATTCATTTGACTTTAATGGCTTTAAAAGTTGATGCATTTAAAGTCCAAGGACTAAATTTCTCGTAAGCTCAAAATTTTCGCTCGTTCATCGTACGTAATTATTTAGTTTTGAATTAATTACTGTTTTATGCTGTTTTGTATTTTTGTGGTTTAATTTTATCCTATTTTCTATATGACAGTCTCATGCGTTAAAGGGATATGAGAAATGTATCATTCAATAAATAAGAAACTTCCCTCTGTTTAATTAAAAAGAAACAAAAATTTAAAGCTTCTTATAAAAATGCTTTTAGAATGGTTCGAGAAATAGGTGAAATCAATTTATTTAAGAAAATTGGTTTAGGATTCAACAACCAATCCTGAATTTTACGCTCTCTTGCGTTAAAAAAAATACCACTTTCAATCTATGTGACACACACACTCTCACAAACACATATATTTAAATATATATGTATGCAGGAACGTGCCCATAAATATTAAATATATTTCATTTTCATTATTTTGTATTTTCCCTGCAATATTTAATGCAGTATGCTCTTTAAAATAGTTAAAGAAGAGCTTTTTATTTTAAAATGTTTGATAAACATAACTTGAATTGACATACTTCCCATGTAACAAAATACGTCTTAACTACTTTTCATTTTTATTAACATTTTTTCAATAAATTTTCTTTAGCACTAATAAAAATTTAGCTGAAATCTATTCCTAAGGTATTATTTATAAGAAAGATAAAATTCACTGATGATCATTCTGAAAATATTATTTTTTACTTTTTAAGTTTTGCTTTTTTTTATTATTTTAATCTTTTACTTAAAAAACATATGGAAATTTAATTTATAAAACAACATAATAAATAGCATAATATTTTAATAATATTTGGATTTCGCAATCTATAAAATCTGTTTTTTTTCCCTTCATTTTGTGCAGTTTTGATTAATATATTCTTACAGTATTTTAGTAAAATATTTATATTAAAATCATTAACGTAACTGCCTAACGTAAATGCGAAATCATTTTTTATACTTTCATGTTTTCAACCAAATTTTTTTTGAATAATAAATGAGAATAATTTTCATTACCTAATTAAACGCTAATAAAAAATTAATTTCCGAAATTGAAATTATTCAACTACAACAATATTGTCTAAATACTTAACGTATGAAGATTAAATACTCTCTATCCTAGCTTGAGATGGCCAAGCAATTAATTAAACGTTCATTTGCGAAAATTCGTTGTCATTATTTACTATGTTCTGCCAGCTTGTTAATCATGTATAAATTAGTTTAATCACGCAATTTAGAGACTTGAATTAATTCATAAACTAATATTGCTTCAAAAATTTATAAATTATTGGATCTTTCGTATCAATCTCAGTCTTAAATGTTTTAATCACTTTTTTTGTCTTATGTTTTCATAATTGATAATTCTTAAACATTGGATTTCTAATTTTTAGGCGCATTGTTTCTTATAGTCTCCAAGTCTAATCTCAAATTGATAATTTACAATGGTGTTATTGATCTTGCTGTAATCTTTTGTTCTAATTATTATATTGTTCTCAATAACTATTAATTGTTAATTGTTAATAGCCGGTCTTAAATTTTATAATTTTTTCCTAATATATGCTATAAGAGTATACAATTTCAGTAATTTTGAATGTAACTAGGGAAAATTACAGTACTGATGATTTGAGAAATAAACACTGTGTACAGTTTTAACTATATTGTATAATATTTTAGGAGAAATTATATATTCAAAGGGTATTTTAATTTTTTTAATTAGGAAATATATCGAATAATTAATATGTGTAATTATATTTATTTACAATCTTATGTGTATTAATATAAGGTTTGCAAAATGATTTTCAAAGATGTTACCAAAGTTACAAATTGTTTTATTAACATTCTTTAATTTTTAACTGTGATTTCACTCAGTTCTTATTTCTATTTGCAAATTTTTCCTATTATTTAGCTTTCATGGTGAAATTCAACAAAAAATCTCTTGTTTTGCTTAATTTTATTTGAATATTTTGTTCTTATTATTATTTTGTTAATTTGTTTTATTTTTTGCTAACCCCATTTGTTTTGCTTTAAATGAAAATTTATTATTTGAATTCCTTTATTATAATTAATGAAGAAATAATTAATATTTTGTAATAGTTTTTATAATTCCTAATTTTCAATTTAGGTAAATTCTGTAAATGCATTTTAAAAGTAGCTCTTAAAACTATTGTTTTAAAATAAGATTATTCAATTTAAGGCAACGGTGAAAGTAATTTAATTCTATTTATAAATCACATTGTTTCATAATTTATTCAGGTGTTTAATTAAAAGTCATTGTAGAATCTATGATATTTAAGATTACTTTTTATCGCATCTAGTTCTTAAAGTTATGTTTTTATAATACAATATTTAACCAATATTTTAAGGTGTTCATGCCCTTTTATTATGTTTCTTTTATTTACAATTGCAGATAGGTTTCTTAGCTTATGTTACCTGATACAATGATTTACAAGAATTCAAATAATATACTACCTGTTCAGAGTAATCAGAGAACACTTACAGAAAACACTTTTTGTTATTTAATTGAACATAAATTTACTTGTTTCACAGTGATGTCAAAATATTGTGCATCTTAAGGAAAGAAAGAAAAGCAATCCCGGTTATCAATAAAAAATATTCTTTGAAAGACTAGAAGCAAACAATCTGGTAAAAATTTTATTTTGATTAATGACAGTATTAAAAATATTCTTTCATTTCAATAATGATATTGATTATAACTGCTTAGGGATCTAAAGAGATATTGCGTCGTTTTAACAACTCTTATAAGTTTTCGGAGTACTTATGAAATAGCTTACCAATTTTTCGTAATATTCTATTAATTTGGAAACAAATAAAAACTCTAACATTAAATTAATTTTTAAGTTGATCAATTTATTTTTTCTCTCAATGATATTGAAATAATCATAGATTATGGCGAATATAATTTAATGTCGAGATCCAAGTATTAATGAGAAAATAAGATAATTTATTTTTATTTAAAAAAATTGGTAGTTAAGTCGGAAGAACAGTAACTGGTTTTTAAAAAAATATAAGACATTACGTGTTGATGTATAAAAATAGGCACAAAAGCACATGTCTACTCATTTATAAAATAATTAAAATGCTTTTCTTGCATGGTAAGATGAAGCTGCCCTGTTGGTATATCAGAAGAAAGGTAGCATATTGCGTATACAGTTACTTCAAAAATTTAATTTAACACAAGCGTTGCTAAAATAAATAAAACAACTTTGGCTTTCAGTGAAGTATTGAAAAGCATAAATTGGTGAAGATGAAATTTTGTATTATTTATTGAAATACAAATAAATGAAAATGCATGAAAAACGCTCTAAAATAATATATTTTTCTTTTGGACATTCCATACTTCGCTAAGTTGTTTTGTTGAGGATCAAAAAATTTAACTTCAAAAATTAATATAATTCCAAAGTTATACTTAAGGGTAATTCAAACTTGATCAAAAATTAATTTGTCTGAAGCAGCTGGAATAAATAAAAAGCTCATAGTCTAGTGCGCAGAATACACTGATTTTTAATATAGTATAGAGTCAATATAGTGTTCAATATATATAAATATATATATATATATATATATATATAATATGTGTATCATTAATATATAATAAAATTTATACAATTAAACAACATAATATTATGTTTTTTAAAAAACGCAGTTTTCTTCTACTTTTCCTTTTAATAAATTCACTAATGAATCCTATATCGTCAAATTATATTTTTACTTTATTCAGGATTAAATCTCCGCAAAGGTTTCAGCAATTTTTATAGTAATTAAGAAGAGGATTATTTCAGAATTGACTGAATTAAAAGAAAAAAATGAATATTTATGATACATTTTATCCGTAAATAAGCATAATACGAAAAAATCAGACGCAGACTTAAGTACGTAATTATAATAATTACTTTGAGACCTGACTTTTATTCCTTCCAATTTTCATAAAATGAATGATATTTCATGTTTACCACATTTTTGAAACTTTTCGTTTTTAAATATTTTAAAACGTTACTAATTTTTTTTTTTAATTTTTCAATTTTTTCTTTAT
>JAPDSC010097026.1:0-15145 GCA_026290005.1 Latrodectus geometricus
CTTAGTCTTTTTTTATTAAGAGTAACGATTATTATTGTTTTTGATAGAAGTTGCATTTGTTTGTTTTTGAATATATGGTAAGTAACAATATTATGCTGCTAGATGGATGATAATGTAAACATAAGTCTCTTTTTCTGTATATATCTATAAATATAAAATTATTTCTGTTTGCCGAATAAAATTTATAAAATTTACTAAATAGTATAAAATTTACTAAATATACCAAATAGTAATTGTGCGTAGAAAGATATAATTATTCAATAAATTTATTCTCATTAAATCAAATTAATACATTTTTATGAAGGAATTTAATGAAATTGTAAAAGAATCTAACTTACAAGCACATGAAGAAATTTAAATAAAAGTATTTTCAACAGATGAAATTGAATTTTTACGAAGCATTCTACATTTTATGAAATTGTTGCCTTCCTAATTATATTTTGCATTTAATCTAGAGATGAATTTTTCTCAATCCTCGGAGTTAAGCACTTCGATTGGCCTTATGGTGATTTGAAAAATATATTGCTATTAATTTTTACTATTAGGAGAAAAATAGCATATTCGCACTATATGTTGGTGTGCTTCCAAACAGATTTTAAGGTTATGTAACATGAAGATGTACAAATGAAGTAATTGAACTATAAAAAAACTTAGTAATGTATATTAAGCAATGTTTTTTTCTCATATTAATTCCATTTTAAAAATTATTGAAATAGAGATTTAATAAATATTTATTAATACTAAAAGGTAATAAAAGGTCGAATAAAATTTAGAATGGCTGAAAAGAATGGAATGCTACTTAAACAGTATATTCGTCTTTCGTTAACTTAAAATGAAAGGCGTTTCACACATTTCGAAACATGGATTACAATGTTTGTAATTAATTTAAACCGTAATTAAGCCTTATTTAAATTTTTTGTAAAAATATTTATGCAGCAATATATTACGCTAATATAGGCAAAATTTAAACGTTTGATCAATAAATAATCACTATAAAGTAAAAAAAGAAATCTTTAATGTAGGCCAAACTTTTAAATTTAGAAATTTTTGACATTATTGGATAGTTTTTTGCATAAATAACTGGTAATTGAGTGAAACAAAAACGAATAAGGAAACCGTGATTTGGGAGTTACTCCTGGAAACATGATAAGTGTATTACAGTTTTAAATCATGTATTGAAAGCTTGTTAAAAATTACTCAATAGAGATTACCTCTTGAATAAAATGACTTCAAAGGCAGGAAGCCATCTACAATAAGCGCTTATGCCTGAGTTGATCTGCCCCACTGTAGGTCTTTGAGGGTTAATAATGGGAAATTATCAAAAAACGTTAAAAAAAACTAGAGTTTTTATGTTTAGGATTCTTTTTGTAATATTTATTTTAAATACTATTCTGAATTGTCTAGGGAAGCATAAAAGTAGACTTAAGCTGAAACAATGAAACGTGAATGTGCTTGATCATTTGCAATCAAGGCAAGTTTTTCTGTTAGCCTTTGTGAGATTTCAAAAGCAATTTATGTAAACTTGTGAAATACTAATTCAGCCAACAAGATATGCTTATATACCATTCTGAAATAAGCAATATATGATAAAAAAGGTATCTTGATTGTAGGCCGCACAAGCATTTTCAAGTCAAAATTTTAGAAAAATTTGAGGATTACATCTGCTTTCGATTTTTTCAACTTGTCACCTTTGTTATGAAATGTATCATGAAAGAAATCTTAATAACTTCATAACGAAAGAAAATTTCCGTGTCTTTGATAACTCATTCGATTTGTTTTAATAAATTTATGTTTTGATATCTCATTTCGTAGTGTTAGAGTTTTCAACATAGCTATATAAATAACAATATTAAATATAGTGTATATTAATACTGCTATTTTTTAAAAAAATTTCTCCCAAATTTAATTGGGCATTTTCCATTGAAATCTAGGCTTTAAAAAGCTGGAGGGTTTGGCCCATTAGTTACAGACACATATATATAATCTTTGTATTATTAAAAAAAGTAAATTTGTTTAATTTGTCATGATAATTTTTTAAAAATATTATAATTATAAAGAAATTCAATAATCTAAATATTTTTACAAATAATCAATGTATTTTTATATGGAATTTAAGACTATTTCAGAAAGCCTTTTTAAAAGCGAATTCTTAACACATTTTGCATGCCTAAAGCAGATGTTTCCTTTGAACAAAATTTTCAGTACTTACTTTTTTAGCATATTTATTTACGACCTAACTCACATAACAGATTTAGTATGACGTGTAAAATCTAAAAATTTTCAGTTTCTAATGACATTGATAGAATATAACATATTTCTTAGAAACAATTTTAGGCTGTATCCCATCTATTTCCAATATCTTATTTTCAGTTCTATTGTGATGTAAATATACAATCAAAAATAGACATTTAATGCCCAGTAGTCTTTTTTAGAATTGTAATGTGGGTCCCGAAGTTTTGCCTAGTTTTCCATGAGTCTTATAGTTCAATAATTTATAGGTTCGACTTCCACTTCGATTAATAGTTGGTTTGCAATTCATATTAACCTATAGATACTGTAGCTCAAGAAAACAGGAATTTAACATTGAGAAATAAATTAACTAAATACGTTGTTAATGTCCTTTGAAACTTAAGTGATCAAATGCTAACATTTGGTATTTTTTTTAAATGCCACAAAAGATCCAGTAGTTAACATATTCTTGTAAATACAATGGTCTTTCGTCGAATCAAGACTGTAATTGTTGTCTTCTGAATACAAGACCGAATTTTTTCTCCAATCACAGGTTTTTAACTTTATACCGGCATAATAACAAAAAGAAATCACATATAACTAAGAGGTTAAACTACCTCATCCTAAGCTCCTCGTGATGATGAACCCTTTCAAGTGATGATAACGACACTTGAGTTGGAAACCGCAATCATATTGCATTTATGAATTAGTTTACTATCTTTTGGAAAATTCTTAGGAATGTTGTAAAATGTGGCCAAACTCTTCTTTTAAAGCCAATTATGTTATTCTGTACTAAATAATTTTATTTACTTAAGTTGAATTGCATCAAATTTATCTTTATGACAATGATATTTTAAAATGTTTGGTTAGAAATTATTTTTACGGTGGGAAATCGTGTCACATTGAACGCATTAATTTGTCTCTCTTTTTGTGTTCTTATTTTTTACTTAAAATTTCTAGAAAAGTTAATATTTTAAAATATCTTTAGTTTTTTATTAAAATAGCCTGTACAAATAAGAAATTTTTAAGTAGTTATTAAAAATACTGTTTATATCTTTTGAATTTCTATGATAACTGTAGCTCTTTTGGATTAAAATACTCTTAGTGAATATTATTTAATTCCAAGGAATTGATTATTAAGGAATTAAATTCCAAGGAATTAAATTCAGAAGGGTTCCAAAAGATAAACTGTTCTAGAAATTTTATACAAAACGGTCCCGCAAAAAAATTAGTTTCATGAAAACACACTGCTGTAAAATTTATATTAATTATAAAATGAGCTAATATCCGAATAAAAATCTGTAAAATACTTTTCGAAGCAGACATAATTAATGTGTTTCTCTGAGCAAAAACATTTTTGCAAGTTAAAACCACAAAAAAGACAGATCATTAATTAGAATTCTTCATTACAGGCTCGTAATTCTCGTTTTGTACATTAATATCTTGGCGTTATGAATTATTCGCCAAAATGTAACTTTGTAGCTAGAAAAGTGGTGAAGAAGTAGGCGGAGCATTACATTTCTGAATGATTAACGCGAACAGGGTATTTGAATAATTCCCTCCAATACCGCAATCCTTTAATTCCCCCCAGTTTATTACCAGGAATTCTTAGAGCACGAAAGAGTTTCAAGAGCACAAGGGGATAAACCAAATTCGAACGCTGCAAACTTGTTTTCGGTGATGGGGTCCTTATTAAAATTAAGTTCTCAGAATTAGTCTTCGATAAAATAAGAGGCGCCAGGATCGATTTCATTCCGCCCAAAAATTCCCCAAGGCAAAATTTATAGCTGGAAAGAGTTCGCGGGACACTGGCAACAGCTTGGTTATCGTCCGCCTCCATTTTGGTTCTTTGACTAGTGTTTAGAATGTACACTATATATTCTGCTAAAAAATATGAAGGTAAAGAGAGATACGACCCGAAACAATAAACGTTCTATGATGAAGAGTTTATGCTGCAAAACATAACACAGATTTTAAGAAATTATCCAAATTACTTAATGTCAATCACTTTGAAGTTTATAAATTTTCTTACATGTCTAATTTAAAAGTCTTATTATGCTTCTTTTGAGTAAAAATGTCTAAGATTGAATCATTTTAATACTTATAAAAGTCAAACAATTTAAAAATATGACGTGAGATTTTAACTTATAGATTTAAATTAAATAATTCAATGTATGCTTAAATAATAAGTTGCTATCTAATCTTATTTATACAGCTATATGCAAATTTTTTTAGTCATTCAAAAAAAAATATGTAAGAAGGTTGTAATCTAAAAAGAGAAAACCCATTTTATGGTCAAGAAGGGATTGTGTTAGATGCTAGACCCAAAGCAGACTTCCTCATTAAGTAGATTGATATAAATGCTCCTCTCTACAGTCATTACCGCATCCGAAGATAAATTTAACAAAGAATTTGGGCTTAGCGGATTCTAAATAACTAGAAGGATCGATACCTGAGAAGAAACTCGTGAATACGAACTGATGAATTGAAGGTTAGAACAAACCAACTGGTGACTAAATTTTATTCTTAAAGAATACAGCCTATGGTACTTAAACTCTCGTAGTGTCTAATATTCCTCTGATGGTGCGATGAGGAAATTTCAAACAGAAGATGCCAGTTCAGGTGCCAACCACTTCATTTGATTACAGTTAAATTAAGTAAGAGTATGGTTATGTTTTGCGGTTTTTGTCGGAAGAAATGGGCAACATGTAAGATATGTAATAAAACAAATAAACACAGTGGATATCTCCGAAATAAATAATGATTACATCATGAGAAAGATAACTTCCTTATATCAATGATTTTTCATAACGTGTATATCACTGTTTACATATATATACATCTTTCTGCAAAGATAATCTCATTTAATATTGCTAATGCCTCCTAATTTAAAATATTAATTAGCAATAAATAATTTGGTTTTACATTAATTTTAATATTGATCGAAGTTTTATATAAAATATTAGTTTTTAAATAAGAAAAACAATTAAAATAGACCATTTTTAAGCATAAGATAAAAAAAATTTTTTAAGAAGAAAATCTCTACTTTGAGTACCTTCTAAATTAAATAACTTCGAATAAATTCTTTAGGAACTACTCGAAGCTATTTAATAGATAAAATTTTTTTTTTGTTTATATGTATAGTTTGCTTTACCCAAACAAAAAATACTATTCATGATCATTTCTAGTTATGATCATAGCCATTAGTATTTAAGCATATTATGTCCATGTTTAAAATTGTATACCATTCAGAGCAAGATAGACCTTACTTTTAAATTGATTCACAAAACTTTTTCTGCATTCCGTTTTTCAAGAGCAATGCTTTGTTTCCCTTTTGAGTTTTTGTTTCCATAAACTTTCCAAATGGGTTGGAATCTGAAGAGTTCATAAGAAAGTAATATAAATTAAAAGTACCCTGAAAAATGATTTAAGAATGGCTTAGCACTGATCAAAAATGGAAGTTATTTTTATGTTAATTATAAAATTAAATTACATTACACATACCACAAGCAAAAGTAAAACAGAGATCTACAATGAATGTTTAAAACATTTATACTTTTGTTGAAGAAAATGTGGAAATTTTTTATGCATATTTTCGGGAATGAATTCTAAAACGTTGCGAATAATTTAGATTTGCTTTATAATTGTAATTATGTAGCCTTTAATCTGACAGTCTTCGAGAAAACTTTCCATAGATATTAGGCCTTCATCACATATTATAAATGAGAAAGCTTGCAAAATTCTGAAGCACCCACTCTGACAGATGTTTATAAATAATGCCAAAACACTACTCATCTCATTGCTCAGCAGTAGGTGGGATCGAATTCAAGTACTTTCAACTGAGAAAACGTGATTTTAACACAAAGCCGTAATGAAACTAATTTTAAAATAACCTATCTATAAAAATTTCATCAATAAAAGATATTTAAATCCCAAGGAATCAGACAGAGTTTTGTAAGACTCAAATATTCTTGAGAAACTGTTTTTGATGGGTTATTGGAGCTGGCAGTACACAAAGTATGCGAATTTTGTATGCTAACGTAACATTTTTGTTTCATCACAAAAAAAAGAAAAAAAATTGAAACTTTGCTGATTTTAGGAATAAATTTTAAGAGTTTCACATGTGTAATAAAAGCATCTCGCCTACTTCAAATGGTTTCAAAATAAAAATTTCATGAAAGAAATTCCCAGATTATCTTTTCAAGTCACTTTGCAAGGCAGAAGAAAATACGTGGTTCTTTTTTAATATACCAAATTTTGTGTTCACGAAAAATGAAATTAATAATTATTATTACTAGCAAACGATAAACTGTAAAATCACAAAAAAAGGATGGTACAAAATATTTCTAGTTCAAATTCATTTTTGCACAGTCAGTTGATCATATGATACCGATTTCATGAATTTTTCGATTAAATTGCATGGCTTCTTTTAAGCAAACGATTTTATTCTAAAATGGTTATTCGCGCGTGATTCGTTTGCATTCCATGAGTTGCAGCTGCATTCAATGACAACAAATCGAATGCTGAAACAACTTCAGTGTTGTCAAGTTATTTGTTTTATTTCTAACTGTGAGTTGTTTTATCTATTTTATTCATTTTTGTTCATGAGCTGTCTTTTATCAAAATAGCTTTTAAATTTCCTAATTTTAAATTCATAATCATTAATAAGAAAACGTGGATAGAATGAGGAAAAGAAAATTTGTCAGGTGGGTGGAAAACATGTGTGGCCCATCTTGTACAAAAACTAACTCGTAACACACCAGCCGCTGCTACAATAAATCAACTTTGGTAATAAATAGAATTTGAATGGTTTGTTATACCCCAAGGATACATCCAAAATCTCTTTGATTCTATGTCAAGGAGTGTAGCAGTGATTATAGCCAACAATAGTAGTTACACTGGGTTTTGTCATCCTGCACACTTTCTGACAGGATGCTATTTCAATCAAATCATCCTTGTATAATGTGTTGTATGCCAATTAAATTTTGCTGTGAGATTTCTGTTCTTTCTTGATATTGCATTTTGGGTGATCAACGATGTATAGAAATTAGGTATTCATTATGTTACATATAAAAAAAGAGATACACTTCTGCCTTTAAAATTGCCGTACTATGAAGGAAAGTAAATTGAATAAAAGATATTTCTTGTACTTAACAAGTATGATATGTAGACGGAATTATTAAATTTGTAAGCAATTTGGAAACTTATAGGGTCCAAAATAAGTAGAAAAAGCTGATGCTCTTGTCAATAAAAATGGCGTTTACTCAGTTAGTTATGGAGTCAAACTGAGTTCGGGTATCAATTTATTCTATGTTGCATCAAGTCTATATACTATATTTCCTCACTTAATTTTTACAAACTTAATTTTATTTGAAAACTCAACTATATCTCATTATATAATATTTTGTATCTGTCTTTTCATATATGACTAGTCACCTTGAAGTCTTTTTCAAGTTATAATAAAGAGAAGGTAAAATTTTGGAATAACAGATAACAAATTTTATTTTTCAGAGAAAAACTTCTGAATTTTCCTCATCAAGCTGTAGCTTATAGTTTTTATAATTTTATTTCAAACAAGTGAGCCAAAAAGAACAATAAATTGTTTTTGGTGAAAAAACGAGCTGTACAATGAATTGTTTGCTTTGTGATGCAACAAAGTTTATGATGAATCATACCATATATGGCTGGGCAAAAATCTCTACGATGAATAATTTACGATATAATATTAAGAATACAAGAGTTATTTTCGGTGAAACAGCACAGTCTACATTAAACTGTCAATGATGTTACAACTATCAGACTCTGATAATTTAAAAAAGTTAAATTAAAAATAATTACCTATCGAGAGTGTTGATTATCATTCCATAATACTGCTATTCGAACTGATCTAAGTACAACCTGTCATGTGAATATTTAATTGATGGGTTAATAAGGTCTACACTCAGCCACATGAAGGCTCTCAGCACTTTTTCATGATTAATCTATAAGAGAGTTGACAGATGGCGTAACCTGCCTTTTGAAACAGTACAACCATATTACGGACTATTAGTCTAGAAGTAGGAATGTGCACTGTACTTCCAGTATTCGCTCGGAACTGTCCGAAGACGTTTGCATTAAAACCAACTATCAATAATGAGAAGATCAGTTGTATATATGCAAATATATACCTAATTTGATTTATATACAGAATGTACCAATCAGTTAACAATTTATATAATTTTGAGATTTTCTGTATTTAATTAATTTTTAGGTAAAATAAGAAAAAAAATTAGGTTCCTTTTAAATGATTGTATAACTTTTTACCTATTTAAAAATTACATAGAATTTTACTTACTCTAAAAAATTACCTTTTTACTTACACATATGTCCATAAATTAAGGATAATGTTGGAACCAACAGCTAAAGGTGAAGAAACAAAACAAGAGGGATTTATTTATAAAGCCCATTTATTAAACAAATGAGAAAGAACAAAGGAGATAGTGTACGTATAATGCCACACACACAAACCATGATTATAGCTCCTTGGATAACTTACACCATATATCGCCTTTACAAAACCTGAACAGTACGTTGCTGGTATGAGGCTTAATGAATCATATGTTTTCCATACGATAACTACAGTCCATATAACGACGAGACATACTGAGGACCAAAATATCTACAACTTCAACTAAATGATCTACAATTTGGGAAGAGAACTCTACTCAGTAACTACTACTCAGAACTCTACTCAGTAAGCCATGTTCTCCGAACATCCGGTGCAAATGCAGGAGGTGGTTGGCGAGATGTGATTCATCGGCCAAATATGTCCACTCTATCAGGTTCAAGTCCTGTGGTCATTGTATAGATATTGGTCCCGTATAGATACTGGTCATTCTACCTGTATAGATACTGGTTACCTGTATAGATATAATATTCTACCTGTATAGATATAGTATACTGGTTACCCGTATAGATATTAGTCATTTTATATGGGTAATAGCTTTCGATTGAAGTCAGTTGCTGACGATATGTCAACGGTGAGGAAGAACGTTGTAATCCAGTAATGCAAATTCGGTGCTCCTCACATGCCTAAAGAAGTGGACATGTTGTTCCTGAATGATGCCCCGATAAATTTGGCCTGCAATGGTTCGGATCTGAACATTGTTTACTACAGGTCCTTTTATACGTTCTGATCATGGTGGTGTGAGCTTGGCGTCATCAGGTGACTTTCTGCAATTTGTAAATTTTTATCCATGTGGGCGTTATTTCTACAGGTGTCACTTTTACTTTCACGTTCGATTTCCGAATGCTTCCGGATTACCCTTAATTTATGTGTAAGAAAATATAAGCCATTACATATGGAGATATTATCATTTCCTAAGTCATTAATGAAATCATATTTTAAAATGTCAGAACTTGATATATTTAATAATAAAAATGTTTTCCTTTTAACTTTTGGAAATCAGCGTACTTAATTTCATTTAATACACAAATTGTTATTGATATATTTCTTACATCGAATCTTTCCTTTAAGGGAAGATGCAGGTCTGCTTTTTAGGGAAATTCTTTTTTTTTTTTTAAGTATATTTATGGTACCACGAACCACTATAGTTATGAAAGGAATAATTAAAAGCGCTTGGGATTCATTTCAAGAAATATATGAAAAAACTGGATTTACTAGATACTAAAGTCTAGGGTGATCTTTCCAACTGAAGATCTCAGATTTGATCTCAGTCACTGTTGAACGATGGTAAATAAAAGTAGCATTTCTATTTACATGCATATCTGAAGAGGTTATTGTTTTCGAATCTGCTTAGTACACAGTCTAATGGCTGAAAGCCGTTGTAAAGCATTTTAATATCCTTTGAGAAATTGCCATCTGGTAAGACTTTTCATAAACAGTGGGTTGTATCCACATGACGCTAGGGAAAAAATTTGGAAAACTTCTAAGGACCCATCTTAACAGAAGTGCATGCAGAACGCACTAGCACAGCAGCCATGCCCTTTGTTCAACAATGAATAATTACAGGAACAGGTCTTAATATGATGTTCATTTGATGAAATTTTCAACGTACGAAATGTTCTCTGAATGATAACATTTTTTATATATTTCAGACACATTTATCTCTCCGTGTCTTATGCTCTAATGATAGTCGTCTTAAAAATATACTGTAAATGATATTATAGATGAAATGTAGTGTTTCATTCACAATAATAGTTAGAACCCCCCCCCAAAATACATAATTTAAAATAATATTGTTGGTTATGAGCTCTCTATGAGTAGAAACATGTGAAGGTCTTATGAATATTGAGGACTTGTTAGTAATAAAAAAGTTTTTTTCATGCATAGTAATTCGCCTAAATTACTCGATATATGGGATACTGTTAAGAATCAGTCAATAGTTCATAAAATTGCGAATGTTTGTAAATTAGAGGTTCGTAAAAACGAGTGTCTAGTTATTAGGTAAAACATTCTTTATGTGAGTGTTTTATGTAAAATAAATTAAAGTCTTTCTTTAATTCTTACATGGTTAATTCAAAGTTTTTCCTATAGATTTAATAACATCAATAGAAAATATTTTTGTAATTAACAAATTTTCCATTAGTTTCACTTTAATAACTTCAGCAGTAACACAAAACTTTAAGTAATGACGATTTCTATTATACTTCTTTTTTATTTTTTTTATTCTACAGTTATTTAAGTTTTTCCTTCTTAAATTAAATTTTATAAAAATTAAAGTAAATTTTAAAATATAGGAATTTAAATATAATCGTGGACAAATATGGCACCTGTTCAATCTCTTTGCCTGCTCTCTGTCTTAACTTCACCGCCATTATGAAGTTAGAACGTGAGTTAATGAATGTTTCCGGATCTTGGTCCAGTGGCGTTCCCGAAACTAGTTGCCGATGCTGGCCACTTTGGATTGCTTACAATAATTTTATTGACCGGCGTCCTCAGGTTCGAAGTCAGACAGGTTTACGGTCGGCGAGTTTAATGCACGATCCCAGAATTTACTTCCGGGCTTCCGGAAACTTTACGCTCCGGTGTGTTTCCCTTTCCTGATTCGCTGGTTCCGAATGGGTTATGAATTGTTGCACCCCACTGATCGGGATCAGGAGTCAGCTGTTCCGCAAGCGGACCACGAATTCGAGTTTTATCCGGGAATCGGGAAATATAAGTAAAGAGTGGTCGCTGAAAAGATTTTGTCGTATATAAACTCCATTTTGGAAACCTTCGGGCGTAATTCAGCGGACTGAAACCCTGTTTGGCAGGAACTTGTGGAATGAAGCTAACTTATTCTGGATGTAACTTTCTATTCATAAATCCTTTCTAAGAGAAATTTTCTAATAAATTTTTACGTGGTTTACTTGGAAAGCTGTACTTTCAAATAGTTTTCATTTCCTTTATTATAAATCTAATCTTTATTATAAATCAAATCCTTTATTATAAATCTAAATCAGACATTTCATAATATTGCAGAAAGGAGCAAAATTTACCAGGCTTAATTGTAAAACAAAATTTTCTATTTCATAATCATCAGAAATTTTAATCATTACAACGTTGTTAATTCAAATAGAATTATGCTATATTTTTTTTATAAAATCTGTAACAATATTTAAACCAAAATATTTTCTTATGTATCTTCCAAAATTTTTATTCTTCTTACAGGAAAGCACAGATAAGCTGTTTCTTGTTTTGCTAACATAGTCTTCTATCTTATGTGGAAATTCTCAAGAGAGGATTGGCCACGTGTAGCAGTGGATAAGCTTGGAGCATTAAAAGGATATTTCGGGGAAGAATCTTTTTTTTTTTATTCCACATAGTTCCAGGGGAATAGAGAGATATTCTGGATTGTAAGAGGCTAAAAGAGATGAATCCTGAATATTTCTGGAATGTAAACAGGGATCTTAAGCAATTCAAGAACTCACTGAGATTTGTGAACCCTCAGGATCTTTTTCTCCAAATAAAAATCAAATGAATATAAAAACTGATTTTTCTACGTTTATTTACGATATGAAAATTAAATTGGTCTTGTATACATAATACAAATCAAAATGCCTTACGACGAAAATATTAGATGAATTTTTATTTCGAAGGAAAAATTACTAATAAAACTTACTAACAATGCATAAAATAAAAATAACTTCAAAATATTGAAACATTACAATAAATAAAAAAGGTAATTATTGTTAAATATAGAATAACTCTGCACATTATAAAGTAAAAATGATAATGATTATTAGTTTTTTCAATTAATTTTTGAAGAAATTTAATAAATTCATCATGCTGTATGTGTATTATAAGCATCAATTTATTTCATTATATATTTGTGACATATTTGCCAATCCACCCACTGTAAACCTGATATAGATCAATGTCGGATCATATAATATGAAACAAACATAAAAATTCATAAATGGTAAATTACCCCCTCCCTTTCACCTGAAGCAAGAGAAGACCTATGGCACCAAACTTTCGTCAATCGCATTTTAGAGAATCAATATTACAGTGTTTAAAGTTATTTGCATAATTTTCAATATAAATGAATCTCATGTAATCAGAAGGAAAAAAAAACATAATTTTTAAGTCTGAAAAGTAGCTGGTTCGATACTTGAAGCAGTCTATCGAAATCGGATGAATTATTTATCTATAGTAGAGTCCAATACACTGCACTGATATAAAATCGATAGGGAATCAGCTCAGGTGTCCTCTACATCAATCGACCATCATTTAAAGTTACATGTTAGTTGGCAGTGTGTAATGTCCTCAATAGGCAGAAGTAGGTAAAAAACAATAGCCTAACGAAAAATGAGATATTTGTTCCAAAAATTTCACAATTTGGTTGACATCTTGAAATGGTTATTCTAACTGTGGAGGATTTTTATAAGTAAGATAAGCAGCTTACTTCACTGTCAGGGGAAATTTTTAGTTGTTAATTGGCTACTTTCACCAGTCGCAAGGGAAAAACTCTGGAAACTTCCAAGCACTCTTTCTGATAGAGGTGCAAGAAAGACACAAGTGGAATATTCATCTCCCATTATTCAGCAGTGGCTCGGTTCTCATCTGAGGCCTTAAACTTCCAAGAATGTGATTAAGCCATTTTACATGATGAAGCAAACTGAAGATATGTTTGATATGACATAACCAACAGCTGAAAAACAAGAGCAGATTATTATGCATTTAAGCATCCACAATGTGCAACTTTCTGAAAGGACTTTTCTTAGTTTGTCATATTCAGGTGTTGCAAAGGAGAAAGTCTGGAAATATGATCTTCTATTCCAGTGCAACATCCGTTTCTTGATTTTCACATTTATTATCGCATTACTAAACTTTCATTCTCTTATGCATTTCTTTTTATACATTTCAACTAAAGAGTGTGATTCCATTATTAGATTTTAATGAGGTGAAAAAGATATATATTGGTCATATCACTAAAATGATTTT
This sequence comes from Latrodectus geometricus, assembly GCA_026290005.1. Classification (NCBI taxonomy): domain Eukaryota; kingdom Metazoa; phylum Arthropoda; class Arachnida; order Araneae; family Theridiidae; genus Latrodectus; species Latrodectus geometricus. The sequence goes on from JAPDSC010097026.1 coordinate 13,658, forward strand.
TGATGTTTAAGTTCACGTGATCAGGGAATAAAATGCTATCATTGGCTACGTTTAGTGGCTTCGGTTAGAAGAAGCAGAACATAAAAAATAAACATGTACCCACTCTGACTGTGAAATAAACTAGAAATACAGTAACAAAAATTGTTATCATCGAGCCTAATCAATACTTTCTATAGCTATCCAGTGGAAGACTGTCGCCTTGAGTTGGAATATTCACGTTAAAATTTACGTAGTGTTCCAAAATACCTCCTCTATTGTGTCATGGTGAGGAGGTTGACACCTTAGTCCTAAACTTCGTCACTGGACTACAGATCAAAATTATGAAGTAGTTGGTTATAATTAGAGTTTTTGATAGGCAGAAATTAACATTCGAAAATTACCCAACAACCTAACCTTACTTTTACAGTACTTTTAACCACCATACTTCATAATTTTGGTTTTACATAATTACTTTCGGGGAACCTATATAATTCGTGACATGTAATCTATTCAAAAGCACTATTTTGTATAGTAATACTATTTTTTCTGTATTTCGCATCTTCCTTTTTTTGCTTTGCTTTATTCTTTATTTCACGTATTATTCTTTCGTATAGTTATCTTTTTGACTCAAGAATAATAGCCTTTTAAGTTTCCGTTTTGTAAAGATAAAAAATGAAAATTGGTCCCAATTATTGAAACTAATTATGCTGCCTATGCAAAATTTGAGTTTAAACTTTCACGCCTTGATTAAGGACCCAAAAGAAGAGAAACGTTTTTTTAGAGCTGAAGGTGACCAATTCTACCCGATTCCCTGTTGAACAACTGGAGCTGCTTAACATTACATAACTGATCGACTTAACTTTAAAGAGGAATACGTTTGAAGCCATTTGTCAATCTGCTTTTTGTGAAAGCCGGTTGTATTCTATGTAATATGGGAGAGAATATGGAAAATTCCCAAGCAAAAGAAGTGGGAACGTTGAAAATAACGAAATATCCATCGATAATTGTTCAATAATGGCTTTGGTCGAACCATATGCGAAGTACATGACCCTGATTCAAAGCCATGAGAAATTCACATTACATTTTTGACTTTTGAATGTGTAAATTTTGAAGTGGGTGCTTGAAAGTTTTGCAGGATAATCATGCTATGACGTGTAAATATGACTCAGTGACTACCAATTTTTTTCCTTTAATTGATATAATGTGAGAGTTTATGAAAATTCCCAACTTTTAATTGTTAAACTATTGGTTATGTGATCTTATAGTATTTCTTATTAGTGTATATTTAGGTTTCTCATTATAATTTATTATAATAACCATAATTTATAAATCAAGTAGATGATAAATTTAATGTTTATAATTTAGGAAATTCGAATCTCTTACAACTGTTTGTCAATACGCGTAAATTTATCCATTGAAGATAATCTATCATACAATATATTCCTACATAGTTGATTAAGCATATTCATGTTTCCTATTAGTAATTATAAGATTACAATATACGTATAT
>JAPDSC010097026.1:15545-57569 GCA_026290005.1 Latrodectus geometricus
ATTATCCTCTATATCTTCCGAAAACGCGTACTCATATATCCGCAAATTAGACAACTTAAGATAACGCTTGAGTCTAATTCTGAATATCACCTTGAAAGGTACCGCTTGGGAAATCGGGGAAGATGTATTACTGACTTCCCTCGCCAAATTTCGACGCCTAATTACGGAGATGATCCTCGCTCGCCCTCTCATCCACTAATCGCCTCGCCTGGAGACTTTACCAGAGAAAGATTTTTGTCCTAACCGGAGTCAATCAATCAATTTAGCGACTTAAAGAATGTGCGGTCGGAATAAACCAATCAGATGATGGCAGACGATTTGTCACCCGCTTTGTCTGAATATTTAATGAAAGAGAATAAAATTCCTCGCTCTCTCTATTGGAGATTCTGCTCTGAAAGATTCGTGCCTCTTTGGGGAATTTGTCCCGATTGGGAACGATGTAATTTAAGCGCCAAATTCATCTCGCCAATGGCACGAAAACGCAATTAAAAGAACGAATTCATCATTTTGAGTCCGATTGAATTTAACATGATTTCGAAAAAGGCTTTGAAGGGGAAGTTTTCATTAAAAAGAGTGTGTTTTGTCAAATATACCTTCAAAGGTTATAATGGTTTCTTTAATCCACTCAAATGTGTAATGATTAAATTAAGGAGTATAAACATTTTTCTAATCCTTTCACAATCTTTTATTATTAACAGCTTTCTATAGTTTCGCACTTCGTTTTGACAACATTCTTAAAACCATGGTGATTGAACAGCTAGGAGTAATGTTAGATTAAATTTACGTAAATATGTCACAATGAATGTTTCGTAAGAAATGGGACACATTCAATACAAAACAGTTGAATCTCTAGTATTCTAAAACTGTTTGCATTTACAGTTTCTGCATTTGATAGAAGAGTTTTAAAGTGATTTGCTTTTGCAATTCATTTTGTGAAAAAAGAATACAGGTATCGAGTACGTGATAACCTAGTTAGGAAAAGAGGCGTCGTTTCCATGACGGTGAGGTAATGTGTTCTATATCTGACCCTTTTAAAGAATTCTCGTATTCATCATCAGTGACTGGGACACGTAAAATAGGTCGAGGTCACAATATACTTCCGCAGGTGTGACTTAAAGAGGAGAGGAGGATGCTAGCTCAGGTATCGAGCTCATCACTTGATTCAAAATTACGAGTCGTTTAACTACTGTGTTTAATGGCTTTTCAGGCAGAAATAGGCAGCTGGACACATATTGCAAACAAATAGTTATGTATCCCAAAATATCGGATCCACGTCGCTGGCGATATTGATGGTGGATGTAAAAGCAGTTAATACAAATGTGTGAAATGTAATTATTAAATTGATCGAATATTTTGCTCATTAGTTAGCTTGATCAACCCTAATTGATGGGTTTGTCGTATCGAGTGAGTCTTCTAGATTTCTCCTTATATTTGCAAATTGTGAGATGTAATTATCATAATAGAGTTAAAATAATTTCATCCTTCCGAAAAAAATTTAGCTTTGTAAATAAACTTTTATGATTTATTTTAATGGGGGTTATATTGAAGGACAACATTATCACATTCTAGCTAGCAATGTTAAGAGCATTTTCATCTTATTTGATTATAATCATTGTTAAATGAAAATAAAAAAAAGTATCGAAATAAATTATTAACCTAGGATATCTTTTAACCTTTCATTGAAAGCATTTTTTAAGAGATAAACGACTGATGCAATTTAATAAACAACTTATCATGCTTAGCAATTTTCTTTCTTAAGCAAACAATCTGAATTTGAATGGGAAAAAAAGCATGGATATCTATTGCAATCATCATTTCATGATAACATCTAAGCAAGTCTCCGATTGGTTTGCTTGTCTCACAACAGTCATTTTTTTAAACATGAGTGCCTATTAGATTGGGATGTATAGTTTAAAGATGATACTGAACCCTTACAAACATCTATTTCCGAGGATTATTATGAAATCAAAGACTAGAGTATTAACCATTTGGTTGGCAGATTGACCAGGCAGTTTCCGATTATATTTAACAAATTTATTATAAAAGTTTACTGAATAATATCTTGTAACTTATCAAGCAAAATAATTTAACTTATATAAGTCATATATAAGCAAAAATAAGAACGAAAAAGTAATTTGATTAAGGAGAGGGCTTGTAAACTTTTGATTAGATTTAACGACTGATTATAAAATTTAAACTATGCGTTAGTAATTCTTACTATTTAATAAATTATTAAAATGCATCTAATAACTATTCCCATTAATCACAACATAAGAAAATTGATTCGAATAGAAACAATAAAAGAGTATATCTTTACTTACAGATTTTGTGGTAATATTTTTGTGTGTGTGTGAACGCGTTATCGGAAAATTTACGAATTCAATACCAGATGCTACTAATAGTGCTGTGTTGAAAAAAGAGTGAGCATCAGACTTTTGTTGACTCTCATAAATTTCTCCACTGGTGTAGTATATAAGTTTGAAAAGCTGATGGTAGATCTTGGAACTATTTCATAACTCACTTTAGAGAAATGAAACAAGGAGGCTGTCAACAAAAAGAAGTAGATTGAAAAGTAGATATAAAAAAAAAACTTTTTCCTCAACTTTTAGATTATTTTAAGTTGGAAAGTAATGATATTCTGGTTTTGTTCACAAATTAGCAGGTTCTTTATTTGAGGCAGATAATGATCATCGTACTAAAAAAGGTTACGTATTTTAAAATTTTTGAATGTCCTAATATCCTTCTACCGTAGGGGTATGAGTTAAAGAATAGAGTACTCTGGCTCAAGTGCTTATGACGTTAATTGATAGTGAATCAAATTACGAAGTGGTTGGCTGTTTTAACAGATAAATATGGTTTGGTAAAGAAATAAATTACCTAAAGTAAATTATTGTGAAAAACCTTTATTCCTTTCTCCAGTGACACAACAGCTTTTGGCGGGTCCTTGCCTTCTCAAGAATTTTCGTCTAGGTTTCCCTATTTTTGATCCTGGTTTTCCAGTTGATCACTTTTAAAATTAAATAAATGTTGATCACTTTCAAGTCAGTCAACTAATCTAAGATTGGATGGTCCCTAGCTCATGTTCCAGAGGGGCCAGCCAGGAATATTATCTGTATTGAGCATTCTTTGTTCATTCTAACAAGATGATCATCCCACTTAATTCTTTGGATTTTAGGTATTAGATAATATCTAGTTCTCTGTAGTCACTAGACGATAAAGTTCTGAATTTGAGTGCCTGTGCCATAAGCTATCAACTTGTATGCATCCAAAAATGGTTCTTAGTATCCGTTGCTCAGAGACTCCAAGAGCATTTTATCTTTTTGTGCCATCGTCCAAGTTTCTGATGAGTACGTAAGTATATGTTTGATTATAGACATTTATAAATTAATAACGTAATAATTACAAGTAAGGAAACCTAATCTAGAAAAATACAAGTTGCAGCCCATTTTTACCAATTTTCCTCTTTTTCTCTACTTCTTACATTAAAAAAAAAACATGAAATTATCACCCGGGTAAATTTCATTCCTATTAAATGACCTGTTTTATACAGTTCCTACTACTTTTTTTTTTTAAAGTAATTTCAAGTAGCTTTTGAAATAAATCAGCTTCCAAGTGAAACGAAATTGTGATTGCTCTGCTTTAGCGGATACTTCTATCTAAAAAATTACCGAAAATGAAAATTTCCCTTTTAAAATGTTTATTGCCGCATATAAATCCGCATCGTTTGATATCAGCAGTGATTTGGTGGAGGCGCTGTTATGGTCTGGGGAGCTATGCACCTGGGAAATAATGAGTCTGAGGCTACAATTACTTTTCCCAGATTACCGCCCCGTCTTTCTAGGGAAATTTATAACCATCATCATAAACTTGCCGGGGTAGAGGGATTTTTACTATAAGCATTATGGATACATTTCACTTTTGAATCGTCGTTATTATTATTAAAAATATTTCAGACTCGGCGGAGTGATATTCAGTGTTGGCGCAGTAATACAGAACGTTAAAAAGTAGGAAAAAGTCCCGTCAGAAAAAGTCTGGAAAGCAAAAGGCGTCATTTAAATTTCTCCCGGAATGAATGTCCGTTAATCCCATTTCCAGATTTATAACGCTTGTAAATGTAATTTTTTTGGAGAAAATGGGAACTGCTTCGAATTTACTTTTATGGTTTTATCGTATACTGGAGGTAATTTCGGAGAAACACTGCAGAACCTGCCACTTCATAAGAGATGTGACGCTTTAGCTCAGTTTTAAGAGCATTTTTTGATATTAAAATTATTCAAATATGCATTTTAAAGAGTAAAATGTGTGGTTGTTTTATTCCTTGCAGCTTATTATTTTGAAGTTTGTATCTTAACTGTTTACATGTAAAGTCTAAAACAATCTCCTTTATTTTTCAATGTCTCGTATTTGATATAAAATGTTTTATGATTAAAAAAAAGACTGTTTAATTACTTTTGTATCTTATTATCTATTTTTTCATCTAACCACACTAACACAGACGAATACATATTAATTTTGTTCTATAAATAAATGACGAAGTTGAAGCTTGAGTTGGCACCTTCCCTCTTAATTTACGTTTTCAATGTAAATGCAAGCAAATGATCCGGAACTTTTGCAATACACTCTGTATATCTTCGCCAATTGTAAAAATTTTCAAATATTATTTGATATAGTGGTTTGAAAACAACTTATAATGAACTATAATTATGTACTCAAGTTGGATATAGATGCTAGTTAAATTGGGACTTGAAAATATTTCGTGCATTTAATAACGATATCTAATTTAATCTAATAAAAAAAGGTGTTATTAATAACAATCGAAAAGCGATTAAATCAGCTTGATTTATCTGAAGTTCTGCAAAAACTCCCGTCAGAAACCATAAATGTAGGTGAAATGAGGATACCCCATCTCAGGAAAACTATTCGATGGCTTAACATTTTCCATTTTTTCCATTGTAATAGGCTTCGTAATATAATTTTTATTTACTTCTGCATGTAAATTAGCACAATTTTTAAAAATTATTTTTTTAAGAGATCAAATCCAAATAATTTGTGAACAAATTTTTCACAAAATGTATTGAAAACTTGATATTCTCGGGAAAATGAATTACTAATTATTAATGGAGGTTTTTTCTTATAATGTTGTTCTTTAAAGTATCATATTTTATTTTATAATTCTAATTTTTTAGCGTGAAAATTATACTTTAAATTAAATAAGTAATAAAATGAAATATTCTGTTCAGTATTTAAGCATAACTGAAGAATACAAGCATCTAAAAAAAGCACAGGATTTGAGTGGATATTAAATTTGCCGAAAACGCATTGGGTTCTAATAATTTTATAGTCCAATTTCTTTCCTCTAATACCGTTAAATGTTGGAGGTGTGGATGTCAGCTTTCAAGTATCGGCTTCGTAAATGGACTTGATGAGATTATTAATTGTTATATGCTCTGAACAATAAAATATACTCGTGAAGGTTTCTTAATAATGAAGAGATCAAAGCAAATAAGGACATCTTTTTATTTATCTTGTAAAGATCAAAACGAATAAGTATCAAAACAAACAAGGATATCTTTTTGGTTTTAAAAACTGAAACTTTTTTATCATAGTATTTATGAGTTTCTTTTATAATGATATCTTTTATGAAAGTAATACATTCAGTCAGATTATCCCTTATTTTCTGGATATGTCTCTCGGTGTTTATCTCTTCCTAGTACATCAGAATAATTAGAGATACACGAGAAATCTCTTTGATATTCAAGGGATCAAAACAAATGAGAATTAGTATTTCTGATTTTAAGGATTGAAAATTTAATTGTTAAAGCACACACACATTAGTTTGCTTAACATTTTGGGAAGAAATCGATTCTGTTGATTTTTATACGAATAATATTAATCCATTCTGTCCTCTTTATTATTCTGTCCATCATCTCCACTTTATTATCTGGGTATATCGCAGGTGATTATCTCTTGTTTCATGCTCTGAACAATCATAGATATAAGAAAAATCTCTTTGGCACTAAAGCAATACAGACACATGAGGATTAATATTTTGTTTTTAAAGATTGAATATCTTATTGCAAAGTTATACATTGCATTATATTACATTTAGAGATCATAATCACTAGTATTGACTTTATTCAAATAAAAGTGATTCGTTCAGTCAGATTATCTTCTTTATTATCCGGATAGGTTTCCTGGTATTAGTCCCTTTTTCATACTTTGAATAAACAGCGATTTGAGAAAAGTTTCATTGACACTAAAGAACTATAAAAAAATGATGAGTTATCGTTTTACAGAAAATATATTTCATCGCAACGTTAAACAGGAATAAGCATCACAGTAGGAAAAAGTAATGGTTTATAGTGACATAATTACATATAGAATTAATTTGATTCTCTCACTTATGTTGCGATAATAATGAGACAATATATCTCCGAGTGATTCTTCCTGTTCTGTATTTTGAACAGCTAGAGTTACAAGCAAACTCTCTTTCAAAGTGATGCAATAACAACAGAGGATCCGTTTTTTTAAATTCAAAATCTAAAATATATCTTATTCTACGAAAATGTAATTGTTGGTAATGATTATTTAACTGTACGAATTAATCCACATCAATTTTATGTCATGGAACATTATTCGAAATGGTGACAAAATTGTTCTGGTTATTTTTGTTTACGTCTTCACGTCGAATTTATTTAAAATGACGTAAATATAAGCTATGTGAACAAAACCGAATCTTTTCTTCTTAAGGGAATGAAAAATTTTAATTTAGGACTCATGTAAATCGAAGTGCTTCCATACTTGGGAATTCCCCCTTGTCATCGGAGGACCCTTCCAAACACCCGCTAAGTAATTAATTGACGAAAGCTCTTTCGCCTTGGAAAATTTGTCACGGCTTCGCCACTTAAGCTGCAAGTGACGTAAAAGAGTCTTTTAAAAATCGTCCAGATTACAAGGGGAAATTATTTATCTTGGGAAGTGTCTTCCCATTTGCATAGTGTAGCCGTTAACCCTTCTAAGGAATCGTCTGCGGCTTCATTAATAAACTATAAAATGGCGGGAGACTTTTAAAACGAGAGAATGGCATTAATTAGTGGAGAAAGAAGGATTCTCCCGGGTAAATTTAACGCAATTTCGAGTGATCTATAGCGGTTTGAGAAGTCACCTCCCCTGATGAACACTGGATTAGAGACCGTCATTATTGATTAAAGAGTATAAAATAACTAGAACTCACACTTTAGGAACTGGTTATTTTTATTAATAACAGTGATATGTGCTTAAGAGGATTTAGGTAACATGAGATTAAATACCCATTCTTTGTTTTTAACGGATTTTGGAATTTGTTTATCACAGAGTTCTTAACATTTAGTCTAACAGTGTAAAGATATTAATGTTCGAAAGTAAATGAATTCGAATACTGAATCAAATAAAAATCATTGTGTTATACATCAAAACTTTTAAAGTCTAATGTCCATACTACTCTTACGATGTAAAGTTTCAGAGATAATTAAAATTCTGATTTCGTCATTTGTCACTGATTAAGAAATTGTTAGCTATCTTAGAGCCTTTGGCCAATTGCAGGTAACAAACATCAGACAATGATTATTTCAAAGAGATTAAGTATTGGACCAAATAAAAATGTAACATATTTTATTTAGAATTATAATCAAACAGAGAATTAATTTTAACAGAAAAAGAGAAACTAATATATGTGCTCAGCTACAAAGATAATATTTGAAAAAAGACACAAATTTGCACCGAGGAAGAGACTGTTTTTGCATCAGTTTAAAAGTACCGAAATAAGTACTTCCTTCTTTCGTTTTGTCACTCTAAGATCAAATCACAAAGGAAATTCAATAAGCTAATTATTTTTTTCTAAACTTTATAAGCAAATTACTTCTTGGCGTTATTGTAAGACTTAATTCTCATTAATTATGGTTGATACGAACTGATTATCAATGACAAACGAAAATAATCATTGAGAACCATGAAATGTCACTATAAAGTAATATACATGAAAGCAGGATGTTTCAGGATTTTTATTTTATTCAAGTAAAGATTCTAAATGCAGATTAACATTTAATAATTTTGAGTCGTGGTCAATGACGTAGCTGCCAGATTTGGTACTCATTTTGTTACTCATTATATATATATTCTTGATCACATTTTGTGATACATGAATAACAGAATTTATGAATACTTTTTTAACATTCATAGATCTTCCCTATATTATTATCTTTACTTAGATTAAAAGAAAATATATTTTGTACTATAATTTCTACAGCTGGAAATGAAATTATATTGACAGTATTTATAGTGCGACACAATTAAATAAATTCATACAAAATTTATAAGTATGGCAATACATTCAGAGCAATTTAATTTATTAATTATAACATTTTAATTTTTTTGAAATATTTTAATTTAATATTATTAATAATTTTAATAAAAAACATAGTTGTAAAATAAATTTATTTGTAACAAAAAATTACAATAAATAATAATAATTCATTTGAATTGGTTTATTGTGAGTTTTTTCAATATATTAAACATACTTCAAATATATATATGTGTGTGTCTATCTATATGTATATCAACTTATATATAAATGTATATGCAGACAAGAAATATTAGAATAATTAATATAAAATATTTGATCCTATTGCATTACATTTTATAGATCAATTTCAAGTAATTTTATACAAAAAATTATCAGGATATGTTTTTTCAATGATTTTAAAAGAAAACTAAATTAAAATAAATATATTAAACGTTTACATTACAAATTTAAATTTATGTTTTTTATTAAAGAACTCTTCTTGATCAAGGATCTATTACAATGCTGGATCGAATAATAAATCAAGGTCAAATTAGAAGCAATTCGATTGGTGTTTTAGCCCAACTTACTAGATAGAGAACCGAAACTCTAATCATTTTAACTTCAAGTAAATACTTGTCGAGAAGAAGTGAATATTTTTTTTCTCTACCATTTTGTTGTTTCAGAGCTGTTTTTAAATTGGCAATGTTGAGCCCTCTAAATTTTGAGATTTAAATTTGTATGAAAAAGTTGTATCTGGATAGGCATATTTAAATATCATGGTTGTAACTTCAAAATTTCAGAAATCTAGGTCAAGTTAGTTAATGATTGTCATTCGAAGCGGATCCATGCATGATAAATATTCAAATAAAAGAGGGCGTTACGCATTCCAGTGTCATCCATGCCATTGCTTCAAAGTTATGAGGAATTTGTCTGTGTTTAACAATCCGAAAAAAAAAAAACAACCGGAAACATGTCCAACTAAGCCAATAACTTACGCGGAGATTGTATTAAATATTAAATTCATATAAACGCTTACGTAGTTAAAAGTATTTTTAATTTTGTATCTGAAAGTGTTTCTGTTATCGCAAAAACTAATGAGAATTAAAAATAAAATTTATTATTACTTTATTAAACTTTATATTAATTAATTGTATTTGAAATAAAATACAAAAACAATCGTTACTTTAAAAGAGATGCTTATAAGCCATCAATTATAAAATTTATTCGATAACGCCTACACCGTACTCATAAATCGCTACACGGCGACTGGGAAGAAAGCGATGTGAATATGATCGCGTAGTTACACTCGCTCGCCCATAATTTGTGACTTTTATATCTCAGCGATTGACTTCAATATGTAATCAAATGGTTTTGTCTTTTTCATATGATTTTCGCTAAATGAATTCTGCAAGAAAAGACTCTTGATGGTGATGATCCTTAAATCTTTGCGCACAAGAGCTCTTCCATTTCCAGTATTTTTTCTGTACCACCCATTCGTCCTTTTATGATTTTCGAAGTAATTATAGAGAAGAAACCTCTCTCATATAATTGTTCCAGTCACTCTTAACATTTTGATAAATGTTTAGCAGTTTATTTTCACTATTTGAGAGATGCTAATTCCTCTGCTCAACAGTTCATGAAACGCAAGGCTGTTAAGAATGGTGATTTAGAACCACTAAACCAAGTATTGAATCGAAGTCTCTTAGCTCGTTGACAGCTTCTATCATTGCACCTCCACATACTTTACATATAATTGTGTGTCATCATTTTGTGTCCTTTTACGCATGTATTGCGAGGCAGTATATTTTTTTCAAGGAAAAAAAGAGCATCTTCTTCCTCACTCATTGGTAATTTAAAAATTGCCAACATTTTTAAAACCTGGTTTTAAAATATTTCCTGCGGTTCATATGCAAACAGAAAGTAAAAGGGTGCGTGGTTGGTACTCAGTTTCTTTTTTTCCCATAATTTAGCGACTTTTTCTGGTCATCGTAAAAATCAAGTTGTTTCGAAAAATCATTATCAATACCATTATAATGAAACATCAAATAAAATTTACCATTAAGCATAATAACATTATTTAAGTTATTCGTGTATGGTATGTTGCACTTTTCCTCTTTAAACAACCTACATGCTGACAAAAAAAAAATGGCTAATTTCAATTTTACGCTCGAGTTGTGAAACTTAGATGAATTGAGCTAAAACGAAACTTCTTACATAACTCTGGTTAAGTATAACGGCCAATTAAGCCTATTTTAATCAGTCATTAAGCCTTTACTTTTATCTAAAAATTGGTTAAGAAGAACATTATCAAATGTCAAAGCGAAACAATAATTGGTATGACAAGATTTAATATATCCACGTGAACTAAATTGCCATTGCACTGATTTACAGTTCACTTACAGTCTACAGTTACAGTCTAATTTCTTAATTCAATTTGTATTGACTAATTCAAGCCCTTGTGTGTAAAAATGTGACTATAGAGAGACATATGAACCAAATAAAGCAAACCTTAAATTAAAGTACAAGATTGAAATTATTCAACGTTGTTTATTAAAAATATTTTAATTCATCGTTATTTTAAATTTGACAGGAAAGAAAAGCATAAAAAGCATTTTAATTCCTTTTTATTTATATTGAGTTTTATAATAAATATGGGCATCATGTTATATTCAACTACAATTATTTAATTGTTATTAATTTTTTCATTAAATTGTTTTGTTCACACTTAAATATTTTTTCTGCTTAAATTTTAGAAGAGTTTTATTACAATAAATTCTGCAAAGTTATAGTAGTCTCACTTCACCCCAAACCAAAAATATGAAAGTGTGCCATTTTTAGTATTTTTACTTTAATTTTTTCATATAATTTATTTTTCTTTATCAAATGACAACTTTTATGCTTAGATACGTGTTTACTTTTTTCATGTTTAGAATTGGGATTAGGAATACTTCTTTTTATTTTCTAAGGTTGGCAACCGAACAAAATGCAAGTCAGTTCCTCCCAAACGATGCAGGTTTATTTTAAAACAGTTTTACAAAACAGGTTACGGTTCCTCCCAATTTTATCGAAACAAATTTCTTGTGGCAGTGGGGCGGAAATGCCGCAAGCGAGAACGAAAAAAAAATTACCTAGCTGAAGTCCATCCTTTTTTATTTTATTTTATTTTTTTTTTTTTTTATCTTTTCTCACCCATACTTTCTTTCCTTTACAAGTTAAAAGTCCACATCTCTTCTGCATTCAATATAAAGTTGAGAAAAGCCATGTCGACCATTTCCTCAGAACACACAAGCTTTAGTTGAGTTTTTCCTCAGAGCACATTGGTATGCGACTCGCCTGCCATCTGTGAACGGGGAAGCGTACTATTTAAACGATGTCTCCTCACCTTTTTCTCAAAAATGCATTCTACTGTGACTTTTCCCTCCTCTCCAACAATTCGGAGCATCGGAAGTTGCATCAACGTCTTTTCCTCGAAGCATTTTTCTTTTTTTCCACCCCTCCTTGTCCTTTCTTTTTTTTTTTTCAGGGAATACTTTTAGCAATCCTTTTTAGAAAGGAGAGTATGGAGTGCTGGTCTTTTTTATTTCATCTTTTCTTAACGTCCATCTTCTTTCAGAGCTAAAGCACGTCCACAGGCTAATACAGGGATTCCCTTGTGGCGGGAATGTTTTTATACATAAATCATCCAGAGTTTTGACAAAATTTAAGGAGGAAAATTTTCGAAAATATGTACAAATAAATGAAAAAAGAGTTGCAACCACCACATTTCAGCACGCGTAAATGGGAGTAGAATAAGAAATTGCAACAGTTTGGCGTTTCCCGTTTTCAATTTTTTGTATTCTTTGCATTTTTGAGCAAACATATCTTTAAGATTTCAAAAAAAATTAACGAGTAAAACACTTCAATCTTATTTATTTTAATCAGATGCAATGCTATTTCACTTCTGTGAAAATGTTTACTCTAAGAAGTATTGCGCCAGGATTTAATCTAAGCAAAACTGATACTACACCTGCCAGAATTTTCCCAGACACAATTAAGCATAATATAGTAGAAGGGATACGACAGTACAGAATGTCTCACGGCATACCGTGAGACATTCTGTACTGTCGTATCCCTTCTAAATCCGTGTTAAAGTCCATTTTGAAAAATAAAAAATGTATCTATTGATAGATTTTAGGCAATCTCAACCATGTTAGAACACCAAACAACATCAATATTTGGTTCTTGAGGTTCGAATGCATATAAGGCAAGTCAAATTGCATAATGTTATCATAGAAATGGAACGAAATAAAATCTAACATGTGGTCATGAAAATGCACCTACAGATAGTCGTTAGACTTTGATTGATAATCATTAGACGTCGGTTGCTTGGATTTTGTGGCGCAAGGTCACGCCAAGTTGCGCCAATCATTAGACATTAATAAGGGATATAAAATATCGAATGATATTCATGTTTTACATTAAAATTCCAACTTACATAATAATCAACTGAGATTTTGAAATCAAATATTCGAATTATGTAGAAAGAATATGTTGTCACTATTAAAATGAATATTTAGAATTTTTTTTTTCAATATATTTCAGAATACTAACGCAACAGCTTTTATTGAGTTAGTGTTCTGAAATGTATTGATGATAAAGGGTTGTTAGAATAAGAGCTCAACAGGCTTTGCTCCTGGGATTTAAATTCAGATAAAAAAATAAAAAATCAGTTAAAAGAAACGATAAAGAATGTATCCTATATCTCTGTTATCCCAAGAAAATTAATACAAAGATAATCTTTAATCGTGATATTTATAGTTTTGAGAAAGAATGTTATCATCAAGATTTTCCTTAAAATCAGTTTTTATCAAAATTTTTCTGATGCATTTACTATTAAGAATCATCAGGAAAATTTTTAGTAAAATCTGCTGGCATCAAAATCTATTTTGATACCGATTTTACTACTAGTATGGATTTTATCAAGGATTTCAACATTAAGAGATGTGTAGTAAAATCAATTTTTCTCAAAATTTCATTGATATAGTTTTATTTCATGAGAATATTACTAACACGATTTTCAGGATCAAGTTGTATCAAGAACTCACTTGATGTATATTTTATTATTCCTTTATTTATCATTGTTTATTTTTTAAAAAAATATTATTATCAATAATTTAGTATAATCTCTCTTTTTTTTTTTTTTTTTTTTTTTTTTTTTTTTTTTTTGAAATCAAGGTCTTACTGACTACAAAAAACATACATTTTGTTAACAATATCACCCTTTTTAGCAAAACTAGTTTTTTTTCAGAGATATAATTTTATAATAAGAATATTAAAAAAAAAATGATTTTCAGAAAAATTAATTTGAATCAAGCTTTTTCTTATTGCATATTTAATTACTGCTATAGTTTTTATCAAGAATATATCATCAAATCAAAATTTTCAGTAAAATCTTTTAACAAGCAATTTTTTTTATTAAAAATGATATTAACATTTTCAGCAAAATTTTCAGGACATTTTTAACAGAGATTTATTATATTAGAATTATACTATATTAGATATTATTATTAGAATTCGTGTGAAGATTTCATTTGATTCATTTTATGAAGAATGTCATCAACATGAATTTGAAAGAAATATTATTTTATTGAGGTAAGTTTTAAATTTGTAATTTTATGTATACAATTTTTTATTTAAAGTATAAAAATCTTGTATCAAGATTTTACTTGATGTAGATTTTATTATTTATACAGATTTTGTCAAGAATGAATTTCATCAACATTTAAGTAAAGTCTCTTTTTTTTAATTTTACCTAAGCAATTTTTTATAAAAAATCTTATCAATAAACATTTTCAATAAAATAAATTTTGATTAATATTTTACTTTTACAGTTTTTATATCAAGGACTGTATTGACGTTGATTCAATCAATAATGTTATTATTAACCCAGCAAACACAAAGATGCCCGGCATCCATCGGTTCTCCGCTATTTGAAATCATCGGCTCCTTCAATAAAGTTGTGCCATCATTCATGTTGGGCTGGCCATACTGTCTACTGCAGGTTCAACACCAGGTAGCCAGCAATTTCGTTTTTGCTACGTGTGCCTCATATTTGCCAGTACATGCCCACATACGGTTATCCATTAGCCCTTTACAGTTTGGCCGTAGGTGGCCGCTTTGGCCAACTTAATGCTAATTACACCTTATTAATTTCTATAGATAAAAATTGAATTTTTATTTATTTTATCTTTATTCGTGATAATTCATGTATTGTAATTTTAATATAGAAACATTGGAAATTCATTACAATAATACTAAATCTATTTTAGTTATTTTAAAAAAAACATTAGGCTCTCTCCATGTAATTGTCAAATGACATTAAGTTCACTTTTGGTTCTTAAGCAATTATACAGAACAGATTACAAAAATAAATTTCCAGCTCGTACTATAGTAAACTGATAAAGTTTCCAAGTTTTACTTATTTTTATCTAAATAATTATAATTTTTATATTCTATATTTTCAAAAGATTCTTTTCTTATAGAACTTTATTACATTATTTATAAATTTGTTTTTTAATAATTTTTGTATAAACAAATATCAATTTATTGCTAAAATTTGAATCTGAAGATATAAAATTTCAACTTTGATGATTCTCTAAGAAGATTATTTTAAAGCACACATTTATTTATTTTTATATTAAATGAATGCTTCAAATATATAATATTAATGCAAAACATTAAATTATATTTTTATATTAAACTAATGTTTAATTTCCCAAATCAATTACCTCCGTAAAAAAGAAGTTAAATAATATAGAAAGTGCATATTTTAAGATTCGCATTTTTTAATTTGTTGTGTTCATTCTTATAAGTGAGCTTTGTTCTGAATATACATAGCTATATATTATTAATAGCATCAGAATAAAAAAAATAAAATTCGGAAAGTTAAACTTTATACAAATATTGATAAATTAAAGCAAATAATATTTTTTAATTTATTATGGTACTCAAAATGAAAGAATATCAACAGTATTTTTTATTTACATTCGAAAATAAATTTACATAATTTCTTTAATATTTCTTAATTTATAAGTTTTTTTTTCATTTATTTGGCTCTTTTCCTTTAAATCTAGAGTACTCTGGGGAAAACTTTCTAAAATATACTTCAACGTTTTGCTTCCCAAAGTTTTTACACTATTTGAAGATTTTTCACTCTGCTCTATCACTCTCTCTCAAAAAAAAAAAAAAAAAAAAAAAGAAAGAAAGAAAGAAAATAAATAATAAATTTATTGTTTAAAAAAATACTTTTTGCAATATTTAGGAAAAATTTTTTTTAAAAACAGAAAAAACGTTAATTACACAAATCCTGATCAATAAAGCTAATTTGTTTTTGTAATAAATTAAAATTTCCATATATTAATATAATATGCTTTACTATATAAACTTAGTGATAAATGTGTTATCATGAATGTTATTTTTCCTTTCAATGATAAAAGAATTACCATTTGTGTCATTACTCAACATTTTACAGGTACACTTTAATTCCGTAGTGTTGAGAGAATTTAGAAACACTACAAGCTTGAAAGAGCATAGTCCTTGGACATGAGCCAAATCAGTTTTCATGAAAATTATGAGTAATTTTTATAATGTTTGAGTAAAAAATTGTATTTCTGTTTGGTATTTACGCTTTGAACCTATTAATATTAGTTGAAATATATTTTGAAAGTGTGACGAACATTTAATAGAAATAAAAATCTAAAAGAGTTCTTGTTTCAAAATCAGGAGTATAAGAATGCCCTGACTATGTTAAAGTAATTTATCATAGCATTTCTTAATGTTATTATAAATACCATTTTTTTCTTAAATGATATTTAATCTCACAATGATTTGCTTTTGTAGTAACTTGTATAAACAATGCACGAAGGCGCTAGTAAAGTTAATAACAAAAATAAATGGAAAAATATGTTTGTATTTTGTATTAAGTTTTCAATGTACAAGAAATAACAAAAAACTCTCGACAGAAATCAAATCTAAAAGCAAATCCCTTGTTACCGAGAAAAAAAATTAAATCTTCGAAATCATCCATTTGCTATTGTCAATCACGGGAAAAAAAAAAAAAAAAAACTTTTAGCAGATGAGGAGATACGACATCATCAACATAGCGTACACGGAACATCAACAGGGATTTTCTGATTTTGTACTCGTTCACTTATGCTCGTTTTTCATTGAAGATTTCATATTTTCAGAGTAATTCCCCATAGAAAAATGGGGAAGGACGCCACTCTCTCTGAGCACTTAAACTTATTGATGGTGGTAACACAAATGAATGAACAGCCACTAGAAATCAGCAGTTCAAAACTTATATCGTATAATGAACCCATATGTGGTGATGTCTTCCTTTTAAGCTACTGTTGATACAGGGAAAAAATTTGCACTTGAAGACAAGACATTTGAAGAGTTTAAATAAGAAAATATTAGTTTTAGATTTATAGTGCACTGTTTTTCTAAAATTAAATATGACCATAACCACAATGCAACCAAAATATTAAATGAAGAAATTTGTACATTCTTCAAATTTTTTTCAAAGATAGCTATTAAATTTTATATTCCAAATTAAGAAGCAAATCTTTATTATTAGTGAATAGTTAAGTGATTGAAGTGGGCAGCTGCAAACATAAATAAACAATTGTATGATGATATTTCTAACATTTGAAATAACTTTATATACAAAATAATTTATTGTTACCAATAAAATTTCTATTAACATTAAAATTCACGTTAACAAATGGCTTAGAATAGTTCGTATTAGTATGTGATTCTAATAAAATATATATATATATATATATATATATTACGAAGGAAACAAAAGAGGGCTGATCCTAAATATGTTCCAAATATGCATTTTATAGCAAAATTAGAACATTTATGAAGGAAATTTTCAACACATTATCTTTAATAAATTCTTTTCGGACCATTTAATTAGGTGTAGTGACTAAATTATAACACTGAATTGAGAAAATTAAAAATGTTTGACTAGTCATAGCAAGGAATAGAGGAAAATTATAAATGAATGCTACTAATGTGGAGAATGAAGCACCAGCGTCAACATTTAGAAAAATAGCTAATATTTTAAGTTGATTTTGCTACTAATGAACAAAAAATAACTAACAATGACAGAATTTTTTGCATTTGCATAGTCGATTAACTGCGATGTTAAAACCAAGTATAAAAAAATTAAAATCGGGTTAATTGACTGGAACACTGCTGATTTTAAGCTTACAAAAAAGGATTGTAAAAAAATTATAAGAGAAATTTTGAAGTTGATTAAATCTCAGTTTGTTCTTGAGTCTTTAAACGTACAAAAATATTTGAAAATAATAATTGGCGCAAATTTTAAAAATCTAAAATAAATTATGTAATTTTCATCGACTTTTTTTTGTCGTAGTTAAGTTAACAATAACATAATTGTGACTCAGATTTTAAATATTTCCAAAAGCTTATTGAATAAAATAGCGTGAAAGCATTCATAAAATATATGGCTCGAAAGAGTATTAGTACCCAGGTGCAACAATATAAGAATGGATGATATTAATTAAATACTTGTTATTGTTATATCTACGCAAAAAGTGGATATTCATTGTACTAGTCCGTCTCACTCTCTCTGTTTTTCTTTATCAAACAGAAAATAATATGGGAAAGGTAATATAGCAGCCAGAATAACACTATTATATAGCTTAATACCATCCAGACTTCAGCCAAATATTCTTATTTTTATATCAAAAGATCAAAGTACCCAGATATTAAATTACTCATTCAGGGATATTAGTAATATTATCGGTAGCAGCAACTCAGAGTTAATTATAGATGGCAAGGACAATCGATAGAAGTGACCCTGAATGTATTTATCGAAATATTGAATGAGATTGATTTGATTAAATTCAAAAATGAGTGAAAGCATTGATGGCTGCTACATTGTCACGCATTGTAAAACAAATATTAGATAATTAAGAAAACTGACGCAACTGAAATATAAATCATTATTTAAGTTTCCTTCAAATAAAAATTTAATTAATTTTCTCAACTAATGTAATGCATGATTTTAAAATTGATTAGAAATTTGTATATATTATAATATTTCAAAATTCTCTTCGAGTATTTAACAAGAAGTATAGAGTATCTAACCATTTTATATTCTAAGCCTATGGTTTTATATTGTAATTTATTCGTGAATATAAAAAGACATAGTTATAAAAAGTTTATATAAATCAAAAAGAATTCTTTTATAATTTAAAAATTAAATTTAGCACGTTTTGGTAATATGAATCGTTTTTATTACTTTTAAACTGTGAAATTTCTTTGAAAGCTTAAACAAAATATTGACTAAGTCAATAAAATAATGTAATGCACATAATTTTTAAAAAAGTGAATCATTTTATTTAATTCAAAATCTGCTTCATATAGATAAGAATAATCAATTTTATCAAACATTTAAAAATATTGTATTCTAAACCTTGGAATTTTTAAAATTGATGAAATTTTCTGCAATACTGAAATAGTTTTAATTACAAAAAAAAAATTTAATTTATAACAAAACTGAAGAATAATATTGATAACATAGAATTCCAAGGCGAGTTACAATTTTGTAAATATTAAATAATAATGAAATTGTTGCTCAACTGTGTGCAGTAATTTTAATTGAGAAAGCTAATTATTTATATTTGAAATCTTTTGTTTAATTATTAATTAAAATTATCAGTCATTTCATAACAATATCAATTTATAATGATACTTTGATTTTAATAGATATTAATTCTTCTTATATACCTCTTACATTTACAAATTAATGTGGCCCGATTCTCAGTTTGAATTTAAAAAAAGAAACCTATAATTAAATCTAAAAAGGATAAGCATAATGTACTTTTTCAGTAAAAGAACTCAAACAATAATTTAAAATGAATTTGAACTTGATATATATATTTACTTGAATAATATAGAAGGAATGAAATATTAATTTAATGCAGCTGATACCCGTTTTCAAATGCAATTACTGTAACAGCTTGGTCTATAATAAAGCTGTCATTCGAAAATTTCAATTTGGCACCGAATTCAAGTAATTCGAATCACAGTCCATTCAGACCCCCCCCCCTTTCATTTTAGACGCTTCGTCAAACAAATAATTTCTGTCAACAGAGATCATCGACTGTCCATCACGAAGCTATTGAAGCGTGTCTGAACTGGAGTTGTTACCCCACTGGTTTCGAATTATAACACCAGGTGTCTCTGACAAAGTGAAACACGCTCTAACGCATTTTCACACCAATTATATGTTAGAATCAATATCCATTGGAGGCGAACGCAACACTATTAATTTCATTAACGTTCTAAATTACAGATGGTGAAAGATTTCTGTCTGATGGATTTTAGTTTGAAGTACGAGATACTTTCACAAACTTTATAAATCGACTCATCAAATAAACAGTTATATATGAACTGCTTATGTTATCGTAATTAGTAATTTTATATGTTCCGCTTTTATTAATTGTGTAAAGAGTTCATGATGGAAATATAGACAGAAAATCAACAAAGAAAAAGTATCGGGCATAATTAAGTAAATAATAGTATAGCGATAAACTCAAAGAGATATTGATCCTAACATAAAAAAAAATATACATATATATATATAAATATATATATATTATCTTTCTCTCAATTTTGTATAAATAGAATTACATTTTATAAAAACATTTATAAGTTATAACTCATTTTTTGATCCTGCAAATATCAACTTGCGTATAAACGCAGTATAAATAATCTTATTCACTAATTTTCTGTAAGTGAAATTTAGTATTTTAAAACTAATTTACGATGCATTCCTCATAATTATATGTATGTGCATAGTATGTAATATTTCACTCACACAAATATTGTGTAAATGGAATTACCATCTGAGACATTTTTAATTTATGTTCAATTTACTTATTATCGTCACTATCAATTTCATGTGAATAGAATTCAATTTAAAAAAAAAACACATTTACAAGACACATCTCAAAAATTTAGACTATATGTGCTCAGCAAATATTATCCAACTGGTCAGTTTTGTATACGCAGTATTCATATGTTTTTCAATAGTGAAAAATTATTCAATACAAATGATCAGAAAACCATAAATGAATATGTTATACAGTACACATGTTTCTGAAGTAGCATAACTCAAGCATTACCACTAGATAAAAATTGTAAGAAATTTATTTGTAAAACATCAGAATTCAATCCTAGAGTAATAAGAACAAAATTTTGAAGGAGAAATTAATTTAATACTTTGTTACTTTGTACTGGAATTTTCCACAATGTTTATAATATGCTTATAAATAGAAAATGCAAATTTCTGGGAAGTATAGCTTTAGATATACAAGAGAGAAATCGAATTTTTGATACTTTTTAATTTTAGGAGATATACATTGGTATCTCGTGGTAGACAGCCTAAATCAGTTGTAAGGTATTTATTACTCATCGTGCAATTATCTTTCAAAAGAATGTTTCATAAGACAGGGAACTATATTCACGTATCGCAAAGAAAAATTCCCATGTACCCACTTTTACAAATGTGCATGTGGAAGTACAACTTTCATCTTCGGTTTATCAACAGTGATTGAGATAGAATTCAAAATTTTCACTCTTAAGTGCGCTGTCCTTGCATTAAGCCACAATGAAACGAATGTGAGACATACTTTAAACGATTAATGCAAGCAGAATTAGATTTCTATCCACACCAATCATGAAAGTACCCGGATGTATAGGAGCGGTGTAGAAGGGTCACTGATAAAATTCTACGTTAGTTCTAAAAATATAAAATTAATTTAAAGTAGAATAATTGCAAGTAATTGAAAAAATAAATTTTAGACAAAAGGAAATGGCAGTTAAATAGATATTATTTTGTTTTGATTTTCTATGATTTTAAAGTGGCAAACAAGAATGTTTACAACTAGCATTTTTAAATGAAAATATTGCTGTATCCAGATAGCATACGAAATTTCTCAGTTTTAATTCTCTTTAAGATAGTGCACACATAATATGGCGGTGGTAATAAGCAGTAATACCTGCAATACATTGTCATGCGGAAAATATTAATCAGCTACCAAATGATATAGAAAAATAATTACTAAATTACATAGATAGAACATAATATAAAATCTTTCATCATGTATAAAATAATTTATAAGGAGTCAAATATAAAAAAGAAAAAAATTGAGATCTTTATAATTTAACTAGGCATCAAAGAAAGGAATGTGACGAAAGCAATTTAAAAAAACCTCGTAAACTACCTAAAGTTGGTTGCCATTATAATATGCCTGAAAAATCATAAATTGTGATGAAACGTACATACCTCCTTCTGTCATTTCAACACATCAATGAAATAAAATAGTGATTTCTTTAAGAAGATTCTAATCTAAATTTATATGAAGAAAACGTGCCATGAAAAATGTAAAGCATTGCTATTCCTTCTGAAGAACAAAACTGGTAAATACCATCAAATCAGAAAAACAAGAGATGTTTGACAACAACTGTTCAATGGATTTCAAAGCTTTTTCAGAAGGAAAATATTAGAAGACTCATATGCTCTAACATAACAATACTTTTATCATTCAACAAGATTGTCTTGCGTCAAAATGCATCATAATGCTAAAACATTCCTTTATTTATTTGATTTAGTTATGTGTGGATTCCGACTAATGTTTTTTCTTAAAAACTTACATGGATGTTTTATTTTGTTGTGAAAATGATATTCATTTATTTTTAAATACATTATTTTTATGGAGTTCAATTTCGTAAATATAACTTTTGAGATTAAGTGTTTCCTAAATTGTGAATTCCTAAATATTTTGGATCGCATTTTACATAATCGCCTTACAAATAGATTTCATGTGAAGGGTATATATCTCCCTTACTAATAATATGAGAAACTTATAACTGAAGTAACCAATCAGATATGATAAAATGTAATGTATCTCCTTTGTATTTCTCAAATGACACAACTCAAAAATTTAAAAGTTAAAGAAAAAAAGAAAATAAAATTTACAAATAATTCTTTTTCCATATTAGAAAATCGATATGAATAAGGTTTTGAATAGTTTCGAGCAATTTAAACTTTCGTTGTTTTTCAGAGAAAGAATAGAGAAATTAAAAAGAAATCACATTCAAACTTTTGTTGCTTAACAGAAAAAAAATTACAACTCTTAACATTATGGTAATTCAAAGAATCCGAATTTTGAATTGATCATCCAAAAATGCTGCAAAGGTCTATGGCGCATTTTTTAAGATTTTGGCTATATAAAAATGTTGCTAAGATAACATATTTACTTAGAAACTACTAATTTAGAAAAAAAAATAGGATTCTTAATAATGTCTTTCTAAATAAGTAAATTAAATATGATTGCTAGTGAAAAACATAAGGAAAAATTTAAATATTAGGAGTTTAAAGTAAAAAACATACTGGAATTATTAGAATTCTAATTATAATAGTTAGAGCAAAATGTTCTAAATTGTTCCTTAATGAATATGATTTAAAATTACCAAAAATAAAATACTTTATAGACTACTATCCTTAGAATTCTCTAACTTTCTGTTACAGTATAAAATATCCTGTGTTTGACTCACCAATTTCAAAAGTGAGCCTGAAGAAATACATAGCACACATTTGTGCTTTTTTTTTAAAAAAAAATTCTGCCAGATGTATCTTATTTATTAGTCAGATGATTAATAGGTAATTGAAATAATTAATGAAACATTATCAAATGTAATGTAAAAGGGACAAATTTGAAAAATATATACAAGCCGAATGCCTCACTTGAGTGTGAGAAGAATAACAAAAGAGTTTAAGAGGATGAGAGATTCTAGTCTAACTTAGCACACTTTTTTGCTTAACAGAACAATTCTTGACGAATACTTACCATCAGTTCAAAAAATCTAATTTTTTAATGTTCAATTTGAAAAAATATGTGTAATGCATTGCCTTTATTCATTACTGTCTGGTTTATTGTGATTCTGTTAGAATGTATGTATAGGTGTAGAAAATGAATAAAATATTACTACTTCGTACCCTAGAATATCCATATACTGGTTTTTTTGCTTAGTATATCAATTTGCTAAGAGTTACATTTTGAGAGCTATATGGCATATCATTTTTGTAAGCAATATTTCTCTTCAAAAATATTAAATTCTACCTAAAAAAAATATAGATGCAAAAGGGAGAAAAAATTTAATAAAAATTACCTCTCCAGTTTGCTATTATAAGTTGCTTTTATCAGTTAAACTTAGATGTTGATAATAGGGATTCTGTCAAACACAGAATTCCTTCTATCAACATCTAAATTTATTGAATAATGATAAGTAACGCCATTTGGTGTTTATGTTGAAAAAAGATTCTGTTACAAAATTGTTTACTTAGATAGTGAATTAGAAAGGAAATCTAATGGCAACGTATTATTATAAAATATTTCAATAAAAATCTGCTTAT
Organism: Latrodectus geometricus; assembly: GCA_026290005.1. Classification (NCBI taxonomy): domain Eukaryota; kingdom Metazoa; phylum Arthropoda; class Arachnida; order Araneae; family Theridiidae; genus Latrodectus; species Latrodectus geometricus. Next base: position 39,362 of record JAPDSC010097026.1, read on the forward strand.
TGTTTTTACAATTAACATAAATATCTCTTCAGATATAATTAACATGAAAAAAAGGAATATTTTAACGAAACAGAATAAAAATATGAATTGCTAAGAAAATAAGTAAGTTTAATCCTGCAAGAAGATTAATCATTCTAAATTTTCCTTTTGGAAGAAATTTTTCAATTTGATTTAATTGAAGGATATTTTATTCTATAAACTTAACAGCGATTATATGATGAAACACAGAAAAATTTATATCCTTTATAAAATATTTGCTTTTAGGCTTAATCTAAATATTTTTTTAAAAAAAGTATCCTTTATTAGTCACATTTTAATCCAAGTTAAAGAATTGATATGCCATAACGCTTACAAATAATTTATTAATAATAAAGATTTATCGCGTCAACTTAAAACATCCGGACCGTTCATTAAAAGAAGATGCATACGTGCCATATTTTCTCCGTTCAGTTTGTCAAAGAGATAAAAAGATTTTGATCAAGGCGTCCCCTAGCGGTTAATCGCTGCAACAAACTGAGATTCCCTCTAAAGCGTCTTTGGGGGAGAAGTGTCAGCATCGACTTAGTTGCCTTGACATTTTATTGATTAAGTCTGAGACCTAATTAGAAAGATGTTGGGATAAGCAGGAGAAGAAACCCCTTCGAGAAAGTGTCTCATTAAAATGCGAAACTGTCAGCGCAACTGCTGCCATTCCGGTACTGCTTAAAATCACGGGCAAAAATCGTCTGATTTTTATCCGCTTAAACTACGAAAAAGAGTCGACAGAGCTCTCCACTATTTTTCTATTTTTTGATCGTTTGCGTTTATTTTTAACGATGGCTGCCAACGATAGGGAGTAATTTTCGAGCAATAATGAAGTAATTAATTTTCAGAGTGGAGTAATTAGGAGAGATTTGCGTAGAGAGAGTAATATTTTGTCTCGAGAAGATTTTTTTTTAACATGCTATGATTAATTGTTGTCATCAACCCCTACATTTTTTCCTCTTTCTTTTGGAATCCCTTTTAGTTTTATCTCTAGTGAATTTAAAAAACAAAAATCCTTGTTCGCCATTTAAGCGATAATTTTCTTTTCTCAAAAAAGATCTAGTATTTAAAATAGCAAATTTATAATAAGACAAATCGATTAATTAAACTATTATTGGTGTATATTCAGAGATAAGACACCCCATATTAATTTCACGCTATTCTTGAAATAAGAAAGAATCTGTTATAAAAATTTAAGTAATAAATTAATCAGGAATAGAAAAATTAAGTGTTTTCTTTTTCATATTTTGGCTGAAAACTTATTTTTCATGCTGTGGGTTATTTCTAATGGTTTTAATTTCAAAGGAATTGTTATTTTACTGCCAACCTTTCAAAATAAATTTTTATTTTGAAAAACCATTAAAGCTTATTATCCATATAGAAATGTAATAAATGTCCAAAATTATAATTTTTAAGATAATTGGTTAACTGGTTTTAAGGACACCGGTTTTGGCTGTCACTACCAAGGAAAGATGCAGTTGTGGCTCTAAAAGGTAAAGACAGTACTCAAGAAGTTCTTGTAAAAGCACTGCGGATCAGGATCTTTGTGAAAGCATGTCCTTCCTACCAGCGAAACTCCTTTAGCAGGTATCCGGGCATGACATACAAGGATTTCCTCAAGAGATCATTTCAACACATATAATCACCACAAAGCAAAATTAGAAAAGATACTACTTAAAAAGACAGAGAAGTCATTTACAATATTTTCTCAACCGGTATGCCGAGGAGATCAATAATATATGCCAACGTGGTTGTTACCGGTTCTCCGTGTCCTCTGGTAGATCTCGTTGAATGCCGGGCCGAACGTTTCTAGATGTTAACTAAAGTTGTACTTAATGCTGAAAATTGAACAGATTTAATTATTTAAACTATTAATCTTAAATTTCATTTGAATAATATTGTATAACTAATATGTGTGTAATAATTTTATATTAATAACAATAAGGCAGACTACTCCTTAGTTCTAGGTATGCTATATATTCTAATTTGTGCAATATTAATCTATTATTAAAAATATGTCATCCCATATAAAACTAAAATTTTAAATGTTTCCTATTCATTAAGTTTAATTAAATAATAACTTTACGTAATTTGAAATTTTAGGAAACAATGCAAAAATTTACCATAACTTTTAACAGTTCATTCTGTTGTATTAGAATTAAATGAATAAATTTCATATGCAGTAAAATTAGAAATATTTTGTGAAGGGCCGATAACTTAATATTAAAAAAATTATACATTTTAGGTAAAACTTGTCATTGATAAAATAAACTCTATCATTAGAAACATCTCACTTGATTTATGAGGGAATCAATCACTCTAATTAAAATGCTAACTTGCCTAGGTGTTTAATGCTTAAATTACACAGAGAGAATAGTTATAAAATTTTCAGTGCCTTTAAACAAATATTTCCAAAAAATATCTAGTTGAAAAATAAAACTATTTTATTTATGCAACATTTGATTAAAAATTAACTAATTTAAATTTCAGATACAATGATTAATTTCTTTTTACATTTGTGAGAGAATTTTTAAGCGGTACATAATATTGATAGATTAGAAATATCTTAGTGGTATCTATATTACTTGAACAATTAATATCACTCTCTTGAATATCACTTTGGTACTTTGAATACTTAAATTAAGGATTTATTCAATTAAACAATGTGTATTGAACATACATATGCTGCAGGCGAGCTCCGGAATGTACCTATGGTTTTGTAATAGTCTAATATCACAAATCATTTCGTAATTTTGAACCACAGTCAAATGAAAATGTCACATTTGAGCTGCAATCCTCCTGCCCACATCTAGTAGAAGGATTTTTTACGTTATAGATTAACATGGACACGTCTGTAATTTACAGAGCTCAGCTCCAGAAACATAGTGAGGGAGAATGTAATAATCCTTTCAGTCGCTGCCGGCAGCCAGCTATGCATTTTGCTGATATTATGAAAAATGACATGAACCACCTATGACCACCTACATACTGAGCCAGTAATATAATGGTCAGCTGAATTTATTGAGAATCGAAGTCTGATATAAGACGATAACATCCGTCATGTCTTTGACTTCAGCGAATCTTTTCAAAGACAGTTGACCGTGTTTTCATATTTTGCAAGGAAAGTAACAGAGAAACTTCCTGAGCCTACACCTCCATAGAACTGCATGTAGAAATTAGAAGCGTGATTTATGTCTTCTGTTGTTCAACAGTAGCTAGGATCCAACTGTTGAACAACAGTTGGATCTTAGCTACTGTTAATAGGAGTTTTAACTTTCAAAGAGTGTAGTCCAACCGTTAGGCCATGATGAGTCACAAATTTTGCTCATTTTGCAGTTTCTACATTAATTTTGATAAATACAAAGAAATAAAAGAGTACTACAAATGTTTTGCAATAAGGCTTGACTATCGAATGCTTTCAAAGTCACTTCCATGACATCCAATACACTTCTCCCTGAGCTGAAATCAGTCCTTAAACCAGTTTTAGTATATCTCATCCGGGTAAAAAGCAATCCTCGTTGTTCCAAGCCCTCAGAAGGTTCTTATTACTATCAAATCGTTTTCATTTTAGTTTCATTTTCCAATGTTCGAAGTCACAGGATGTTCTGAATTGTAAAGGAGATTTTCAAGAAGTTTCACTCCAGTAGTGTTCAAATATTAGGTCAATCTTTGGTGAATGCATGTCTGAACATGTTGAAACCTGCAGTTTCTTGAGTTTTTTGTTGAATAAAACAGGAAAACCTTTTACAGTGTCTCTTATATTTTACTACAGTTATGGCTACATATTTCATCTGGTCGAAATCATTAAACTCAGCACTCATCTTTATAATTTTAAGGCATGTTCAGGGAACGAGGTTAACATTCGATCAAGTATCTTCTTGCATCTACCGTCTTACATAAATTAGGGAACACGTTTCTATACGGCAGTTTTAACGTTCCTATCTTCTTTGTTGGATATATATATATATATTGATTTCAAAAGATGAAAACAGAATAATAAAAATTAAAATCAAACGATTTTCTCCTTCACAGTGAACAAAAGTCAAATGATCCCATTATGAAATTTAATAAATCATATGGTTATTGGAATATTATCTTCTAGAAAAAAAGTCAGCATGTTCTATTCAGTATCTTTCAGAATATATTTTATTGCAAAATATACTCGCTAGTCTTAAACAATCATTGAATGAAAATGATGGCAGAAATGAAATTTTTCGATGTCTCAGTAAAAGTTTGCTTTTAATTTAAGTTTTGAATTTTCTATGGTTAATGATTCATTTTAAATATAGTTTTCAGTTAATTAAAAATAACCATGATTGTATGCAAAAGTTATACATCTGTCATATTTTCCTAAAGATTTTCTTAAATGAGAAGTAAAATGAGTTGGGCTCCACGAATTATATAGAAGCATTACTTTCTTTCAGCAAGTAACAGTACTATCTGAAGGAATGTTATACCGATACTGAAATGAAGAATAAATTACTGATTCCTATAAGGATATGAGACAAAATTCCCTTTAAGAAATCCAAAGTTTATTAAATGATTATTAAAGAACAGCTGACCACACTTAAACGATACGATTTCTTGAGTGAATTTATTTGGTAAAGTGTTGTTGCACCATCATACCTAGCCTTGAGTTGAGCTCTACCAATTAAATAGAAGTAACCGGATGGGAGTCTTCACAATTTAGAACGGGGACCAAACAGATGACCCCAATAATTGGCCTGTCACTCAAAGAGGTATCATTTCAAACAGAGAATATTACAACCACGATTTACTTAACTTAAAAAAAGTCTGTCTAACATCATTGTTCATATTTAAATTGATATTACTAATTATCATATTTAGATTTTTCTAACAACCTGAAATATTAGTTTTTTCAGTTTTTAAATTTAAATGTATGATGTCAATGAAGATATCTAGTTTTTCCAACTAAATTATTTGATAATTTAATAATTGTTTTTTGATTTCATATTTTTCATTATGTTAACATCATCGGTAACTGTATCAAAACATTCAAAGTAACAGAAGTATTATTTCATCTCTCGTTGTGTTAAATAGACACTATCAAATTTCACTGCAAATTGACACTTTTGAAAACTAGTATAAGAATCTAGTACACAATTTTTATATTAAGATTAATACTCTTAGAGATCATATTTAAGACATTTGTCAACTAATTAAAATAATTCATTTATGATAATTTATTACTGGGCTTACAACACCTCTGATATTATTTCCGTTCATCCTACAAAATTAAGGTATGGTGATTCTTTTTTAAATTCCTGTTTATGCTGTAAATGACAAAGTTTTACCATATTACAAGTATGGAACTTAGATGTCATCGTTAAGTATAGCAATGTATTAGCATTGGTATGATTAACGATGATATGTAAGTTTGGCCAACCATTTATTCATACGAAATATAATTATGTATAATATATTTAAATATGAAAAATTCTTTTCCAATATATGATGTTTTATCGTTCTAATTTTAGTATATACCCAGTCGAAACTTGAGCAAACCAATATCTAGTGTGTAGAATCTTTCGTATTTAAATAAATCATGAAGTATTACCATTTGACTTACTTTTCTGTTTTATGCATGTGTCTGGAAATTTTTCGAGTCCTTTCCTTTTAGACATACGAATTCAGATCATTATCTTTGAAATGTTTTGCCGAAAAACAATAATACCCTGTGGAATATAAAGCATTACAGCAATCTGCACTGTCAAGCCGTCAACAATTAAGTAATTAAGCAATAAAATCAAAATATTTGCATTTTTTGCTTAGTTATTATAATTGCCTATTTTTGCAGTGCATATTGCAATAAATATGTTGTATTATTTGTGCAATATATTTGATTTATATATCTTCAGTGACAAAATACTAACGCATTTTAAGATGTTTAGGTGATGATATCACTCGATTTTAAAGGGAGAGGTATGTATTATCAAGTGTTTTCAAAACAACAATCGAAGTGTAATTGAAATAAAGTTACGAATTGATCTGATTTATTCAATTTTAATGATAGTATTAAATTATATTTTAATATTTTTTTAGAAAAAATTTTATGTAAAAGATTTTAAACCATACTTATGATTTAGTGAAATCATCATAAAAGAAAAATAATTAATGAACACAACCAACAAATCCCATATTCATTTTCTAGCTCTTGCTTGCATGATCGTGGACCAAGTACTCTTTAACAGCCAAGGATAGGCACCTTCTTTCATATTTTGATTGGTTCCTTTCTGAATGGGTGGGGCTTCATTGTCAAGGAGCAAGTCATCGCAAACATGAAAGGCACTAACAAGAGGGAGTCACTGGTTGAAAGTCTCCATTACGTATCGAAGAACTCTTTTATGCTGCAAATAGATTTCTATGAAAGTGAGCCAACCTTTCACTGAATTTTTTGTTTACTTTTCTGATTGACTTCTCCAATTAAGAGAGGCTTAACAGGATATTTTCCTTTATAATAATCTATGAATTATTTTTTTCCTCATTCCTTTCCGGTTCTGATACCTTTTGTATGAAATGTGAGTTTCAAATCATCAGAAAGAAAAGAATCTTAGTCAGAGCTTTATTTTTCGATGTATGATGGGGTAAAATTTTTCTTAACTTGCATATACTTACTTTAATGAAAATTGAAAGAAAACTCTTCTTTTGCAATATGATTTGTGGATAATCGTCTGTGGAATGGGCTAAATGTTGCTGTTTGTCCAAATCCGTAAACAAAATCAGTGTCTAAAATATTATATATTTTAATCTATTTGCAGAAAACTTTTTGCAAATATTGGTCGCAGGTTTGATACCAGCAGTTGATAAATGACAAAGAATGGACATTAAGTTTCTGTTTTCCCTATTTACCGCTTTCACGATAGATGCTTGGAAGTCTATCTTGTTTACTTCCTTGCAATATGAGATAAATTATGAAAACTTCTTTCGTGAGCTTGCGAGTTTTGAATGTCTTATAACAGCTTTAAAATACAGGTTATACAATAAATGGAGTCAGGTTTTAATAACTCTAAGAATGAAAAATACCATTTTCAACAGTGATCGAATTTACTTAATTGATGTTAGGGTTGGATAACTCAAGCTACTATTACTAAACCGCTGAAATTTTCCACAGCTAGACATGTTAAAGTTTGGTGTTGCAAATAGAGACAGAATAAATTTATTTTCAATTATGTCTGTCAAAATAATAAGTAATATTTTAGGTATCCAAAAGCCCATTATAGCTAATTTAATTACTGAGTTGCCACATTTCGATTGAAAGGCTTCTAGTTTTGACAAAAAATTGCGATTATTGTTTCAAACCAAATTTTCCCACTTTATGTGATAAACGACTAAAGGGTGAAAAATATCGAATAAACACAATGTGTTATTTTACTGAAAATAAAACTCAGTTCATCATTTTAAAGGAATGATCATATAGAGATTCGTATGAAAGAAGGAACAGAAATCATTTAAAGAAAATAGCGAATTCATGAAGCAAATAACGAATCATGTCTATTGTTTTACTTAATATTATAGTTTTGGACTGAGTAGAAAAGTGGAAAAATCTATAAAAATAAAATCTTTCGTCTTTTTATTGAATTTTTGTTTGGGGCTTGAACTGAGAACTAACAGATATACATTCATTTATGAGTTTTTCTAGCTTACTTAAACTAAACGCTAGGTTAAAGATTAATGTTTTATTTCTAAACTTTGATTACATAGTCTATAATTAATTTAAACCATAATTAAAGCTAATTTGAACTTCCTGTAAAGTTGTTTACACTGCTATATAATAAATTTAGATGTAAAATTAAACTTCGGAACTTTTTACCATAAGAAGTACAAATTGATTCTTTCCTTCAATTTTAAATTATCCTCTATGTATTCTATCAATTACTTCACGCGATCGCCAACTCTATCCATATCCATGATTTAAGATATGGATTGCCGCCCAACCTGTCTAGTGGTTAGCGTATCTGACTACAGATGGGTGGGACCTGGGTTCGAACCCTCTTTCTCTCTCTCTCTTTCTTGTCTTTGTCCTTTCTTTGTGTGTGTGAATGGTTGCCTACCCTATAAACGGGTACCTATGGCATGTGTGTACTGAGGAAGTCGGACTCCACACCAAATATGGTCCAGTTGGAAAAGTGGAGCAGCGCATCCCATATTGCCAGCCTGGCTGGCACACGACAATAACAACAACAACAAGATATGGAATTATTTCAAATAATCCGCAATTCAGAAATGGAACTAAAAACTTAGAGCCCTAATAGCTATAGATCACTGTGGCCTAGAGATTGGACAGCACTTTTCTGAGCAAAAGTTCCTATGTTCGATTCCTGTCACACATAAAATAATTGAGAGAGATATAACACGATTTCCATTTGCATATATATATATATATATATATATATATATATATATATATATAGGGGGATGTTTGGGATTTTTTTCTCCTAATAACACGTTATTACGATCTATTATCTGAGAGAAATTGTCTCGGATAACTTATTCAGCAGGTATTAAAATGCCTTATAACTGCCTTTGGTAACAGGTTGTTCACTATGTGGCCACTCTGTTAGGATTTATTTTTTAAGTTTATAGGTAAGAATTTTTTTGTTTATCATTTTTTAAGTCAGAACTCGACATTTACTTATTTTCTACATTACACGAACAACAATTACAAGTTTGTGAGTTTCGGAACACATGAGGAAATAATGGATACATTAACTAGGAATAAAATTATGATTAATTTTGGTTACGGTAGTTTAGGTAACTGTAGTACGTGATCAATACAATTAGTCTAATTCTACCGATCAAAAGTAGGAAACCCAGACAGTGAATATTTCTAACCAAGTTCACGTGAGGTAGTTGTCATCCGAGCTGGTAATCCAAAAGTCTAAATAATATGAAGGTGATTTCTAAATTGTTATTACAAGTGAACAGGAGTTACAATGTACATCCAAATAAGTAATATTACATGAAAATATACGGCTGCATTTCCCACTATGAGAAAGGAAAACGGAACATTATAATTCCAACATGAACTTACAAAAGCGTTGAGAAAGTGAATGGCTATACCAGAAGTTGCATAATCTGATTTTTTGTTAAATGGAAACCCCATCAAATGCTCAAGACACCTGTCATGCATTTTGTTACACAGTTGACACCAGTGAATGAATGACTGATGCACCCTCTCGAAGATTCTTTGTAGTAACAATAGTTCTCACTACGAGATCTTGAGCTAAGTACATTAATGATTTCATGCGCATCAAGAAGAAATATTCCAGTTGGTTAAGTTTCAGTTAACGAGGAAGTTAAGTGACTTGACCATCAAATCTATTTAATCATATGGGATAAGTGGCATTTAAAAAATTACGGACAGTGATGAACAAAATATGTTGGAAGTCCACCCCTAAGCCCACATATCTCTGGATGGAAGTGGAATAACCTGCAATGAACAGGGAAGTACTTATTCCAGGAATATAAGGTAAATTATGCTCTGATCGAACTGTCTTTTATGATTTGAGGGCCAACCATTTAATTACCAAGCAAATCTGTCAAGACGTCCACTAAAAATTTCTGCTGGGGTTGCTAGGGTTTGCCATCTAACCGCCGTACAGCTTATAACTTAAGAGTTTCTCAGCAAACACAAATTGCCAACAAAATGAAAACCTTCTGTTGGCCAAGCTGGTTTTTTCTTGGCCACGGAGAGCCCCTTATGGTTATTTGATGGTCCAGTTTCGCCAATTACGGCCACAAGCGAGTGCTGGCCAAAATAAAACGGAGAGAAGCTGGATGATAAGTAGTGGGCCAACAGATTCTGGCCATTGATGGTCTTGAAGTTGTTAGCCAGCAAATTTAAGAGACAATTAGTTTTTTTTATTGTTTTTAATTTTATTAGCGAAAACTAATTTTTTATAAAAACTGTTTTTTATTGTGATATTGATAAATTTTACAGATAACTTCTTATTTTTTAGCAGCAAAAACTTTTTTCAGCAAACAAACAGATTTTCATTGTTTATTCTTTATACTGCAAGAGGGTATGACGTCAAAAACTGTGAAGTGTTTGTGTCAGCCATTAATTTGGAATGGAGAAGAATTCAATGTTGCTTTAGAGAGTCAAAAGAAATGTAAGATAATTGCACTTATTATTTTTATCTGCATAGAAGAGTTATTTATCAGCCTGAAGTTCTGTAAGGAGTATCGTTTAATCAAGAATGTTGCATTTATTGCATGCTGAAATATTACTTGATTGGAAAATTTCGTCAACTATTGATGTCATGTAACATAATAACTACGTCCGAAACTTTTTATTCATTTATGTTTTAAAATAGTTTCATTACCGGGTTAGGAATAAAAAATATATGAAGCAAAGAAACGTTTTTTCATTCCGCTTATGTGTTTATTCAATCAATTAATGTAATCAGAAATTAAATTTTTCGATGATCAGTTATTTTTTATTAGAATTCGAGGGTTAGTGCAGATTGGGGTATTTCTTAGTTTCATGGAAAATCTAAAAATAAATATTGACGATAAAATTTAAATTCTGGTAACCCTGGTGTTTTCAGTGCTTTAACTAACGTAGTTTTAGAGTTGCCATTTTATTATTGACATTTTGTTGCTTATCTTGGTGTAAAAAAAAAAAAAAAGTTAAAAAAAATCAAGGGGATTACCCTAAAATAAACTATGACCGAAGTCGATTGTTAAAAGTCAAACTTATTTCTTATATTTTTTGTTAATTACGAAGCAAGTTTATGAAGTAAATGACAATTTAAAAATATTCTATTTGTTAAAACTTAAGTGTTTGTTTTTATTAAACTTAATGCATGATAATGTAACATTTACTTATGATTATAAAATTATGAATTCCACATAAGCTTTAATCTTTTTGTTTTTAAAATATTTTTTATTTGCAATTTTTTTAAGTCAATTGTATTTTTTGATCGAAATAAACAGCTCATGCATCTTAAGCAAGTACATTGTTTATAAATCTTGTATACATACTTTGCATAAACTCCTCAAACATCTGTTTTGTTGCAAGTAATGAACATTTTAAAATATTTAATGCATTTATAGCTTAGCATTTATGTATAAACTTGTGAACCATTAAAATCACTGTTTATTTTCTAACAAAATATTTCTGCATTTAATATCCAAAAATTGCATAAACTTGAAAACACATAATTCTGTGTAAATGTTAATTTATAGTATTATTCATATTTCACAATTTCTGTAGAAATATGACATATAAGTTGCAATTAATTACAAGTATCTAAAAGATTTAAATATAAATTTTGAAGTACTACTGAAACTATTTTAATCATTAAATTGAGTATTTATTATTTCTGAGATCTTTTAAATGTACATTTCATTTGTAGGTATTGGAAGTGAAATAAATTTCTCTTTCCATAAAAAATTATGTAACTCTGGAAATTTGAAATTTAATTTACAAATTATGTAATTCCTGAATAGGCAAATTAGTCAGTTATAAAAATTGAAAAAAAACCTATAATATAATATTGTTGTGTTAATAAATATGGTTTTACTTAAAGTTATTTAAAAGAATCATTTTTTAATGACAAAAAGAATACCATGAAGTCATTTACCATGAAACATTTGATAAATAGAGCAGGAATGAATTAAATGTTTTCTTTATATGCATTTACTGTAAACCTTACTGATGACAATCAAATCAAATTAAGTTGATTCAAAAGATTCATTTTATATTAATTTAATGCTATTTTCTTAACAAATTTAATATTAAAAATCAATGAATTTATTCACTTCATTTTCATATTTAATAATTCATTCCTGTTAAGTAGTACAATTATGATAAACAATATCAATTTTAAAGTGTATTTATTCTTAGATGTAGTCTCGATCAATGTAGTATCTAAGTACAGATTTTTTTAAAAATATTTCTTCAGTTCATCGGGAGATACTAATGGATAATTTATTTTTCCATGTTATAAATTTTTTAATTATTTATTAATAAATGTTGTAACTATTTTTTATAAAATAACTAAATATGGCTTTATCTATTGATGTATAGTATCTCGTATTTTGTTTTGTACATTAGCTTTCAAGTTTGTCTTGTTTCAAATTGTACCTGTAAAACAATTCCAAAATCTATAATTAAATTCCTAGTAAAATTAGACTTTATATAAACTTAATGCTTTGGATAAAATACGAATTAAAATGTTATGTAAAATGTGTTTTTACTTGTAAATAACTTATAATTTCATTCTTATAAACTTTTAAGGAATATTTTATGTAAATTATTTGTGATGTAAATTTGCTAGGCAACAACTGAAATGCATGTATTCAAAATTTGTACATTTGTTTAAAACTAATTGGCATAATTTATTCTATTGATCTGAGTAACATTGCATGTAAAAAAGCTTTAAATTCCAAGTTCATAAAATTCAGCTGAAGATATTATATGAATGACTCAAAATTGTCAATATATTTTAAAATTTAGAGATTTTTTTAAATATTTAATTTTATAAACTTTAATAATCTCTAATCCTAATTCCTCTGTAAAAATAATTTCATTATCATTGATTTATATTTTATTTTTCATTTTTTATTATATTTCAGAGTATGAACCCTTTTCTTAAAATGTAAAATGCAAAGTGTCTGTAATAAATTCATTACATTCTTTTACTATAATATATAATCTTGGAAATATAAGATTCACCTTAAAGAATTATATTGAATTTTTTAAGTGTTTAGAATTTCTATTATATCGTTCAATTAAAATTATCAATTAACTCAATCATTTGTCTCTATTTTTAATCAATCAAAACTATCAAATGAAAACAGCTGTTTTTTTAATTGCTACTTAGTATTATTTAATACTTGTATGTATATATACAGAAGTATCAATATATATATAATGTTACAAATAATTACCTTTCCCCCTTTTTTAAAGGTATAAAATTGAAATTATAAGTAAAAGTACTCCGTATAAAAAATTTTTGATAATATCAAAATAGTTCAATGTTTTAAGTGTTTTTTTTTATAATATCAAAATTGTTCAATGTTTTATGTGTTTTTAATTTTGAGTGAAAATTAACAATATTGAGTGCATTTACACCCAAGGTAATCCAATCAAACCAATAATTGATTGTTAGTTTTATTGATTGATTGTTGATGATTGCTGCTGACTATTCAACTTTTTTTTTAGTATAAGATGATTTTTTTCTCTCTCTCTTTTATTATAAGTTCAATTATAAAGTATTGTACGTTTAAAAATACTTTAGTTGGATTCTCCTTATTCCAATGCGTAATATTATGAAATAATGCTTAAATATGCAGAATAAATAATATTATGAAGGTTTTTTTAAATAGTTGTTGCAGTCTTAATGAACTCCATTATTGTCATTTTTTCATAAATGTTAACATTTGCTATCAATGTACATCCTGGTGGTTTTATTTTGATAATTAATTTGAATCAATTGCTGCCCATCCTGTCTAGTGATCAACGAGCCTGATCATAGGGAGATCCTGAGTTTGAATCCCGGTCCTTGCATGGGTGTACTTTCTCTTTCTCTCTCTTTGTAGTTTCCTTGTATGAATGGTTGCCTACCCTATAAACGGGTACCTATGGTATGTGTGCACTGAGGAAGTCGGATTATGGTTCAGTTGGGAAGTGCACCTTATATTGCCAACCTAGTTGGTACTCGACCAAAAAAAAAAATTGAATCAATTTATCTTTTTCTGTTATGATTTTTTTTATTTCTTAATGAACTTTAGTCTTCTAAGTGTTAAATAATAGAGAGGACAAGTTTTTTCAATATTAAAAAAAACATTTTTGTAAGAACTAACGTTTTTGAATAACGTTGAGGAAATATTGACAAAATTCAAGAAAATATTGAAGGAGCTCAAATCATAAAACAATTTGAACATCATTGAAAGAAAAGATAACCTTCACAATAATAGTTGATCTCTAAGTTTATACAGTAAAGCATGTACCATTGTAATAGAGAAGGGAAATTCCTTACATTTATTTCAACATTAAATTTCCAATTTATTTTGAAGAAAATTATGTATATTTTTTTACAAATATTATATCAATAAGTATAAAATAAACCGAAAGAGATGGTAAATTTTAAAAACAAAAATTCGCTTTAGTGGTCATAATTTTTGTAATTAAAGTGCTTCGTTTTTTAATATTTCTTTTTTTTTTTGCATATTGCAGAAAGGTATTTTTTTTAAAATTATATATATATTGCTTATGTTCTCCTTTTTATTTTCAGAGAGCGTAACTGCAAAATGCAAATCTTCAAATAATGAAAAAGTTGAGGTAAATTTTAGAAATTTGCTCCAAAGTAATCCAGATTTGGAAGGTGGACCAATATATGAAGAGAACCAGTAAATTAAAAAATAATAAATAGATTATGTAGATTTATTTTCCCGTGAATGTAAATGAAAAATATTGTTGATACTTTTTTTTTTAGTACCATGTTAAATAAAAAATACTTGCATTAATATATCAGTATATGAATGATTCATTTTCCTAATTTTATTAAATTTTTATTTCGAAGCTATAATAATACATAATTATGTATATTCAGAAAGTTTACTTGTAAGAATTAACACAGCAAAATATCTTATGTAATTAATAAAATGGTAGTCTAAAATTATATATATATTTTCTATCATTTTTCTTAACTTGTTTTATGGAGTTAGTTGAATACAAAATGAATAATTAATTTAATTTTTATATGAAGAAAATATGTGTGTGGTGTGTTTTAAAATTCCATAAACTATTTATCAGTCTCATAAAATTATTAATTGGAATTTTTATATTTCCAATTCAAAAGTGTTTTAATCAATTTTAATTAATCAATTTTAATTTATTGACATTTGTTTATACACGGATTTTTAAAAAGCACATTTATAAATGTAATAAAATTCTATAAAAAATAAAAAAGAATGTTTTATAAAAACAGAATATAAAAATTTACATAAAAATAAGCTGTAAAATTTGAATAATATGAATTAATTTTATTGGAACTTTTGTCAGCTTACTAAAGTATGAGTAGGAAATTCACTTCTATATGATTATTTGAGAACTAAAATTGCAATTAATGCCATTTGTCAGAAGATCTAGTATTAATTTATGAATTTCAGTATTTATGTATTAATTTTGCAATACATAAATTATTAGCTGATAAAAATGGATAAAGGTTTCATTTTTATATGTAGAAATGAATAAGTTATAACTAGCTCTACAAGTACGTAAAAGCAGCTACCGCCGGCACAGGATCGATGTATAGACATAAATGAGTTTGTACCAGCAATTACATGGGTCAGCCAATACGGCGTTGTTGGCCTCTCAGTGTTGGGAAATCGGCGTATTGCCCACCCAACATCATTGACGGCGACCACTTTATTGACGAAGCCGACGAGTCCAAATAGTGGTGCTAGCCAAGACCCTAGTCATTATTGTGTCCGATGGATGCTCGGCATATTTATGTTTACTCTGTTATTGATTTCCTATTTTTCAAAAAAACCCTTACCTTACCATACATACAACCTGAAAAATAATTTATTTACATAAAAAACATGCAAATAGCTTTATAACCATTAATTCAGAGCCACCATATAACATTATATATAAAATACTTTGGCACCTCCTTGTAGATAATCTAAGGTTGCATTAGGCAATATTTACGTAAATTGCATGTTGAGAACACATTCGTTCATGCCCACAACGTTCATGCCCACATATCTCAAGGGGGGGGGGACTTGGGAAACTTCACTTCTACGAATGCGTACGGAAGGCTGCCATTTCCTGTAATTCAAAAGTATCTGGGGGATTGAATCTGGTATTATTCACTCTGAAGAGCATAGCCTTACTTCTTTGAAAAAAAATGTCTTTTTTTAGAAAACCTTCGTTTCTTCAAACCGTTGATTTTTTATGTTTTCTTCATGATATCTCAGAAACCACAAAGGTTAAGCCCACAATGCAGAAAGTGACAGCCATTGTGCCTTAAAATATTAACATATAAAATTTTTGATTTTTTTAATCGATAAGAAAAGTATATTAATTATTTTTTAATACACGCGTAAGATTTTTATTGAAGCACTCTTTTAACAAATAAAAACGATATCATCCACTCCACCAAAATTAACTCAGCATTTATTAGTTTCATAAATTAGAAAATTTCAAAATATTGATTTAACCGCTTTGGCTTCATGTTTAAAGAATCCTTTATAAAGCACTGTTATATTTAATAGCTCCTCATCAATCTCAAATCTAATCATAATTATTTTTAGATTGGATGTCATTCTTTACATGTTTTAGATTTTCATCAAGCAACATTATGTAATCAGGTTATACTTTAAATCAAACTATTATCAAAGAAATATAAATGTACAAGTTTTGATGGTAATAAATTATTAATTAAATTAAATGTACAATATGTATCATAATTAATCATTTAAACTATTATTTATAATAGCAATAAAAATATATTATTCTCTTTTCCATTGAAATTGTACTTTTATGTCGCAATAATTTTCGTTCAAAATTTTATATAAAAACCATTAGGTCTGATAACTTAACACTTTTAAAAGAAAAGCTTCTTAAATTAAAAACTCAACTCAAACTTCAGTTTTCGCTCATTTTTGACGTGCTGTATACACTACTTAAATTCTACATTAAAAAGCAGATGTAATAGAATCGAAAATGGGTAGATAAAGAAAAGTAAACAACATATTAGAATTTGTTGAATTAGAAAAAGAAAAACTGATAACGTGTGCGAAAGAGAAAAACTGATAACGTGTGCTTGAACTTTGTGTACTTATAAAAAACATTATCTGATTGTCACGAGATTTTCAAATATTTATTTCAGAAAGTGTTCAGTATATTTTGAAAACTGAAGGATAAATTAAATACACGCCAATATATAATGTCGAAGATTGTTTCTAAAGTTAATAAATTTACTTTCACCTGGAAAATTTACAATTTTTCCTTATGTTGTTATAAGAAGGATCAAGTGCTTCTTAGTCCAATATTCGTTTCAAAATCTATAAAAGAAACTCAATGGTGCTTGAAATTATATCCTCGAGGACATAATAATGAGCTATATATGGCATGTTACTTGGCAAGATGTAAATCTGAAGACGAAGTGGATGAAATAGATATAAAATATAAAATTGAGTTCATAACTGAAAGTGGAATTTTGGAATCGAGAAAATCTGATAAGGTGACGTTTCAAAAGAAAGGTAGTAAAGGATGGGTGACATTTATGGAAATAGATGATGTATGGGAAAGCATACGATCTACGGGTGATGATACCTTAACGATCAAATGTCACATGACCGAAGTCAAACCAGAACCAGCTACCATTTGCAACGGTGTGACAAAATTCTGTGCTGAGCGGAATTCCTTCAAATGGTGCTTGAAATACAATTCCCATTTATTAGACGAAAGTCATAAGTTCCACTGTGGAGAACCATGGCGAATTGCATTAATATCAGTCCCGTGCAGCGATGATATTAGCATAACCATACAGAGGATTAATAAGGAATGTGACAGCGCACGAGCTGTGCAGTGTGAACTATCTTTATTAGACGTTACTGGATTTAAAATTAAAACAAGAAAATCAGAACATTTTTTTGAATCCAACAACAATGATCTTTGGTCATTCCCAGAATTTTTTACCAAGAGCGAGTTAATGTCTGCAATGTACCATTATGTGAAGGATGAAACGTTTACCTTGAAGTGTCAATTTTCTGTCAGCAATGGAAGAGCTCTAGAAGAGATAGAGGGCTACGACGATGATGATTCTCATATTTCCCATTCTCTCCTCACCAACGAAACATGTGTTGCTCTGCAAGAAGACTTGCAACGCATGTACTTGGATCACGTGCAAACAGATATAAAGCTACAATGCGAAAACGAATTTTTTCAAGCTCACAAGTGTCTCTTGTCAGCTCGATCACCCGTGTTCGATGCAATGTTCCGTCAGGACATGCTGGAGAATCAAACAAGTGTCGTAGATGACGTGCAAGCAGCCATTTTGGACAGTTTTCTTCGCTTTATATACTCGGGTATTATGGAGGACATGGATTGCGAGAAAGCATCCAAGTTACTTATTGTTGCTGAGAAATACCAAGTGATTTCCCTAAAAGAAAAATGTTCCTCGTTTCTGAAGTCGAATTTGAC
>JAPDSC010097027.1:0-43145 GCA_026290005.1 Latrodectus geometricus
CTAATAACTTAAAAACAGCAAAATACAAATATTCTTCTACTTCAACACATTAATTCGGAGATTGGCACAACAGTTTCTACTATACTACCAAAAGCGCAGCTCCACTAGATAACTTAGTATTTTTGCAGACAGATTAATGGTACGTGCTACTTTAACCATGAAGAACTACGGTGATCACAGAAAGCTGATAACAGATCAACTCAATAGGAAGAGAAATGAAAGGTGAAATATTATTTTTCTATACAAACCATATTTTTCGTTTTATTCAAGTAATAATCTTCAATAATACCTTCGTTTAAATACTAATACTCTAAATTTGATTCAAACTATTCGAAATACAGTAGACGCTTGATTTTACAATCACAGAGACCAGTAAAACAATTTGTAGGATTGAAAAATGATGTATTAGATCATAAATATCTGACTTTTTTACCAATTTATTTTTTCGATATAAATAAAATACTATAATATAAAATTATATAATATAAATAAATAATATAAATATAATATACTATAAATATTTATAATATAATAAATATAATATATATAAAATACTATAATATAAATATTCAGAATGCATTTTCAGAAACACATGCAAAATTTATATTTAAAAATAGTATTTACTTTCACTTTATTGATGAAAAATCAAATAAGGTATAACCATTTATCTTTTCTGATCGTAAACTACGTTTTTAAAAATATACTTTTCCGAATTTTACAAAATATAAAAGCATTTTTTGCTATTTTTTTCTAAAGGAAAAAAAAAAAAAAAAAAAAAAAACTTTGTATTTTTAGCCATTCAGCTGCTTGCTTTGCAAGGGGTCTTTTAACAGCATCATTTTCTTCTTATTCAGTATCTGAAAACTTATTTCTTTTATTTATTATATTCTCAATAATTTCATCATCTTATGTTTCACCCACAAATATCAACAGTAAATTTATATTCAAAAACTACTTTAGAGGAATTTTAAGGATTCTTTCTTGGGTTCATGCATCATCCAAAGAGTTCCTTTTTTGAAGTTCAAGCATGAGTTACTAATCTTTGCTTAAGTCATCAAAGAAATTAGCAAAGAAAGAAATTCCTCTCCTTATTAATAGCTTTATTGATTATTCATATCTCAAAGTCATTTGATAATACTGGCCATAGATATGAGACATCTTCTATTAAAAACCAATTTCTTTCATGAAAACAATTTTTTCATACGTTATTTTTTCCTTATTGGCAAAAATTCTGCTTCATCTTTTTGTTTCATTTTTTTCGGTTGTCTAAAAATGGTAGTCATTATGAGAAAAAACTTTGTAGAAGGAATGTACTTTATTTCCTCTACATAATTTTTTTTCGTAATAACAACCGCGTTTGATGATAGAATATAAATCCTGTAAGCAACTTCGCAGCCGCAATAAGAGCCATCAACAACATCAACACCTCTTTATTGTTATTTTTAATGCCCTTTAAATGTGCGAAATTATTAATATTAAATATTTGATCATCTTAAATGCATGAGAAAAGTAATTTTAAGTAAGAATAACTTTTCGTTTCATTTTGTAAATGGAGTTTTTTCAAAATTACAGTTTTTGCTGTTTACTTTTCCTATAAAGTACTCTTTAATAAGAGACTAACATTGGTAAAATGATGATTAAACATTTTTCTTCGGTGAGTCTTCATCCTAGTACATTATAAACAATCTATTGGAAATTTATATGAAAAATAAAACCCTGGAAAATAATAACTATACCTTTGTAGTATTTTATGTGTACGTTTCTTTCAATATTTATGTTTGTAGTGGAGTAGCTGCAATTTTATTTCTCTTTACTTTCTTAAAGTAAAATATGTAAGGTGTGTATGAATACTTAGGAATAATCATGACCAAGAAGCATGTATAAATATATTTTTTCAAGTTTGTTTTCTCATTTTTATATACGGCGTCTGTTGAGAAATGGATAAATTAAATTTTTAACTTAAAAATGCTTTTTTATATTTTAATTACAAAATATGAAAATTAATCAATGAGTCTTTATGTTTAGTTGACAATATTAATTGATATTTACTTATGTTATTCTTTTATTTACAATTCATATATGAATTGATAAATGTATTTTAAAAAAAATATATTTTAAATTTAAACATTCCATTTTTAAATAAAATTTTGGAATTCATTATTCATGTATTGAATACTTTTATATTTAGGCATTGAATCATTTTTGAATTGTATAAAATTGTCCCAAAAATGTTAATTCTAAATGAATTTAGAAACTAAAAATGTTAAATCTAAGATTTGTAAGAAATACCTAAAAAGTTTAAATAATAAAATAAATTAAATGAAGTTGAAATTGAGAATCGCTCTTGTTATTTCCGTTTGTTTGGTGATGATTATTCTTTTTGCATTTTATTTCAACAATTTTGAATCATCTATACAGGTTAGTTTTAATTAAATTTTACTCTATGCAATCTTCCAATAATTTGATTCATTTCATACAATGTTTGGCTGTATCCCAGTGTACGGTACGCTATTTTTATACAATTAATATAATTATACAATATACAATTAATATAATTATACAATATACAATTAATATAATTATATAATATGAAATTATATTATTTTATACAAATAATATAATTTTATGCAATATTATATACATTAGTTAATAATTGTATATATCCGTACCGAACAAGGAGCGTACTGTTCACTGGGAATTAATCCAATGTTTAAATTAGAAATGTGTCTAACATATTGTTGTGTAGAAAAGTTTCAGTGTTTAATTCATCATTTTATGCAAAATTGCTACCTGAACATTTTTATTACAACTTTTTTATGAGATAAATGTTTATTTCAATTTTTTAATTAAAAAATATGATATGTAGCACATATAGTATTGATTTTTAACATGATGCTATATTTAATTTGTGCTTTAGGTCCCCCACTTGGCCAACTCGCGAATTTGATGCGCTTTTTCGCTCATGCTCATTGATTTCTCTTTTGTTTTAGACTTTTCATTGGTCACTAATTAATTTTCACTTTGAAATAGCGGTAGAATTTTTGCCATGGCATGTGTGATTTTGAAAACTCGCCAAGTAGGGGACCTAAAGTGCATTTTAACTAATGCTATGCTTTTTTCTGAAATCATATAGACTTATTGTAAACATTTTTACATACTTTAATATCGTCAAATAAAATATACATAATTGATTATATTGATTAATAATTTTAAATATGAAACAGAATTTCAGTATTAGACACTTTGTTTACAGTTTTGATATGGCATTTAAAATTGATGCAAAGTCTACAAAATCCTAAATTAAGTTTATGGGGAAAATCACAATACAAAACGAGGAAAAAGTTAATAAAAAATAATATGAATAAATTTGAATGGGATACATTTCATATGTACTGTATACTCAAAGATATTTTGAATATGCTGTTATTCTCAAACAATGTTTGAAGTTTGGCTTGTACTCTGACTGTTCACTTTAGACTAAAAAAACACACTAACATATATTATGATACTTTTATATATGTAGGTACATAGTAACTTATTCCACATTTTTCAATTTAAGTGGATAAATATTAACAGAGGAATGAAAATGAGGCTTTTTTTATTCTAGGAAATAGTTTTACTTTTTTTTAATACAAAATCTATTATTTTTTGTAATTATTTGATATTTTTACTAAATATTTTAATATGTTTTGGAAATATTTTACAACACATGAAATTCAAAGTGATTTCTTTATTCAGTCAGTTTATTAAAAAAAAAAAAAAAAGAAAACATTTGATTTTGTAATTCAGATTAAAAAAAGGCTATTAAATAAATTGGTTTCTAGAAATAAAAAGTTATTTCGGAATTACTGAAATTTTTCTTATTGAGGGAAAGATCTTGGAAAGTCAAAAGTAGTTGAAAAATTTTGTGCTTACATCAAAGTTTTAAATTTATTATGGGTTAAATTAAGATATAGGATATTAAACAATTTAACAATATAAAAAGAATTTATGTTTGTACATACTTTCTCTTTTTGAATAAATACTTTCTAAATTTTTTACTCATTTTATTTTTTTGTGCACAATGAAAGCATCGATTTTAAGTAATGTGTTGAATAAAGGAGAAAAATGAAATGTATTTTCGGTTTTTGGGGTGGAAAGTTCAAGACAGCCACCTATGAGCTTCAGGAAATTGACATTGCATTTCTACTTTTTCATTTTTTTTTTTTTTTTTTTAAGAATTTTGCAGGCATATTTATTGGAGTGCAGTTTTAGTTGTTCGTTAGGTTTCTTATTTTGAAGCACCTGTGTACGTTTTCTCAAAAAAATAGCATATATAGCAGATTTCAAATAATTAAGAGCAAACTTCAGTTATTAGGTTGTTCAGTATGTCGAATTGAATCAATCTTCTGATGTTTACAGAAATCAAAATGGAACAAAAATGCTTATTTACAAAGATCATAATCTTATTAATAATGATTAATTTAACTATATTGTAAAATACTTTTTATATCAGTTCACCAACTCTTTATTAAAAAATATATTTTATTGATGATAACAAAGGTATTTATCTGTTTCATTCAAAGCATTGTATATTATTTAGCACCACACAATAAACAGCAAATGAATATCTATCATTTACTACCATTCAAGAACATGCTTTTAGAGGTAGTAGATTATGTTTACATACTACTCAAATGGAAGAAAAATCTGTAAAACTCCTTAGTCCCCACCTTTATAGTTGTTCATGCAAAAAGCCTATGCACAACATCTTTATCTTCCAATATTTGATAGTACCTGAAATATTTTGATTATATATTTAATTATATTTACCCACATGATTTTAGAAAAGTGACACTTTTAATTTATTATACTGTTTGGTGGTTTTAGAAATTTCAAATTACTATACCAAAAACCGGCAGTTAAAAAATTAATAATAAAAATTTCATTATTTTCTTTGAAGTGAGAAATATTGGATGATAAAATGTTTATAATGTAAAGTAAATTAAACAAAAGTTGCTAAAAAATTTTGCATTTAATGAATACTTAACATTATTTTTAAGACATGAAATTCCCAATATTTTATAAGATAGCATTTATTTAATGTATATAAATCATATTTAAAAATTATACATATCAAGGTTTTGGGTTCTGTGATTTTACAAAATTTAAATGTAAGAGATAAAGTGTCTATAACACATTAACATTTAATTTACTTGGTTGTGAATTGTTTACTGATTATTAGTAAATAAATTTATTTTAACAATACCTTTTCAACTACTTGTTTATAAACATCATTTTATTTTAAGCTGTTATTGATTTATTATTATTTGAATAAGTTATATGATCTTGTGTACAATTTACTTTGTTTGTTACAATTATTAAGTTTTAAATTTTTATTATTATTTATAAGTAATAAAAATTCAATGATTAATTTTTTTGATTTTGTTAATCTTCCAAAGGAAGTTAAGGTTATCATTTATTTTGTTTATCAAAAGATTTATTTAAAAATTATATTTTTATTATAATTTAATATTTTTAATTTTAGTTGCATGAAAATAAAGAAGAATCAAAGCAACATTTAACTAAATCAGCTGATGCTCAATTAAATGATGCTGGTCGTTTTGATAAACGTCATCAAGATAAAAACTTCACCATTCCTAGTGTCGCTGCTGTTGCTGCTATTAAGATTAACACTAAACTTCAAAACATGAACTTCACAATGTTTGGTAGAAAGGATGAATACCTTCACATTTTGGAATTTGTAAAAGAGAATCTACGTAGTGATTTGAAAATGAAAGTATCACCTTGGAATCTTGCAGCAGGATGGGTGAAACCACGAGAAATTCATGCTGAAAACACACCAGAGCTAGGCTATGTATTAAATGCTATGATTACTAATAAAATTGTTCATGCAGGCATTGGATATAAGGGCACCCAACTGAAAATGATGATCAAGTTGGAAGGTGGACAAGAAGTAATATTTAAACCCCAAAAGTAAGTTGTGCTATGAATTTTAAAGTTAATTGTGTAAGTTGATTTTCAGTAAAAAAGAAATTAGAATTTAAATTATTGCATTTCCCATCACAGATTCTTTTACATATTTATGAATTAAAAAATGTGTGTTCTAAATTTAAATTTTTTCCTTCCCCTTATGATGAATTTATGGTAATAAACCAGAGTAATATTACTTTACTCTGAGCTCTAAGTTATATCATTAATATTAAAATTTTGAAATTATTAGTACCTTTATCCCATTCAAGTTTTTATGAAGTTATCGTTAAACATTTGATTATATCATATACAGTAAGCGCTCATTTTTACAAACACTTGCATTTTTAAGAGCTAATGACCAGTCTCTATCATGACTCTATATATGCAATGATAATTTTAACTCCTATTTATAAATTAAATTTTGAAAAATCTCTTGCTTGCAAACTTTCATTTATAATGTTTTTTATTTTTTTTATTTGAATTTTTTATACACTGTTTGAGAAGTTGAATAATTCTTGAATAATGAAGCAACACATGCAAGCGTTCCAGACAATAATAATTGAAGATATGTAATGGTGTAGAACTGTGATGTCAAATTAGATTCCTCTCCCTGTTCATGAAAGCATAGAAAGCGGGGAAAAACTCATTGAAAATTTAATATCTATTGTTAAAGTTGGTTTTGTTTCAACTGAAAAATTCAACTTATGAATTTTCTTCTTTTGAGAAAAAAGTTGTGCTGTTGAGGAAATTCAGCTATGTTGCTAAATTACTCAACGGAAATGGAAATTTCTCAATAGAATTGTTTGAAGAAATTAATGTGTTTATCAGTCAAAGTAAAAAAATTAAAATGAAGTTGATGAAGAAATTCTAAATGAAAATTGCCCAAAAAATATGGAATTCTAAAGGATGTCCTCTTAACAATTTTTAAAACTTTTGAAATTATTGGAAAAGGAAACAGTACCAGCAATAGTGCACTCTCAAAAATGTTCAAAACTACCCACTGTATACCTTGCTAACATTAAAGCTTTTAAAGAATAAGCTTCTTAGATCAGCATTTTTATTAGATAATTGTAAAGTGTGGATAACTAATGCTCTTGTTGAATCCATTGATCTTTTCTTTTTTTAAAAATCCATGTGAATTTTCTTTAATTTAATTAAATTTGTTTTACATCTCAGGAATCGGGGCATAATGAGCAGCTTGAAATGGAAATTATTAAAGAACGTTTGCAAAGAGTAGTTATGGGCTTGGAATTGGAGATGCCTTATGGAATTGAGCTTCTAAGAGCAAGGCCTTTTGACAATTTCATTTTTTTTCCCCAGAATTCTGTCAAAAAAATGTCACATTTTTTTATTGCATTTTTTGTTCATTTTACATTTTTAAGTAAAGATATGTTATTAAAATCAACATTTCTAATATTTTGAAGCATTTATTACAACTTTTTTTCTTTAATGAAAATAATCAATTTTTCCTGCAAGTTGTTTTTTCCCCTACATGAATAACTAATTTTTGGAATTCTAGTGAAAGCAAATCTAGGAGGCAGATCTAAAGGATTATCACAACTAATTTAAAAAAATTGTTTTGCTTGACTGATTCCATCTGTACTATCAGAATCACTACTATCTAGGTCATCTAGTAAACTTTCGCTATGATTGTTTACAGATAATACAGTTTCTGATTCCGAGTCATAGTAGAAATTACGCTTTGAATTATCCATTATTTAAAAGTAAAAATTTATTATTCAACTCTTATGTCAATAAAATTATCAAGTGGTTAAAATATAACCAGAAAGCTATACACTGAAAGACAACAATTTGTCTTCTGATATAAAACATGCGAAAAAAACACGCTTTTAAACCAATCACAGTAAAAAATACAATAAACTGCAAACCATCATTTACTATACAAATATTGTCATCCATATGAATAATTTGTCACTAAAATGGGAAAAAATATGGCCAAAACAGTGCAAGTGAAATAGAAATCAGATTACCCATACGGGCAAATCAGTAAAGGCCCAAAAGCTGTGCTCGTATGGTTAAAACAAGGAAGGGGTTAATAGTCCATGTAAAATCTGCTTGGATAGATGTTGAAGGAAAGACTATTCTATGTGCATGCCCTAATAAGGAAAAAAAAATTCCACCATAACTGAAGAAAGTTGAGAAAATTTACCTGATGTCTTATTGAAAATAAGTCACTCATACATGGACTTACACAAAAACTCATTCTGATGAAGAAATTTCCTTTCAAGATTTTTTTAAATATATACCCAGATGTGTTATGTGTAGAAGAAATATCATATTCTTAATAAAATGCTAAAATTATTGAGAATATGATGAATAAGAATGAAAAAAAAAACTTTCAGGTATTAAACAAGAAGAAAAGGATGTCGTGCAAGAACCATCTGCCAAACAAGTAGCGAAATGGCAAATAGGATTAATGTATTTTTCCAGAGAAAAATAACAAAATACTTTTTCTATATTGAAAAAAAGGAAAAATATAGTTTTTAAAGAGAAAAGTATAAATGATTACTTTTTAAGATAAACTAATTTTTTATCCTTAAAATGAAATTAGTTATTATTTTTAAGCATGAATCTTATTTTACACATATCGTATTTTACATAGTGTACATTTCTTACATTATTAATAGCGTTACATTTATCGTATTCTTACATAGTGTATTTTAAATAATCTTTTTAATAATACTTTATTTATGAAGAGAAAATAGTTTGGTGGGAAAAAATAAATCATATCTTAATAATCTAATTTTTCTACTTCTAGAAATGTTTTACTAATCCTTCCTTAAAAATGTGTGTCATCTATATATATTGAAGAAAAAGAACAACTTTTATTTAAAAAGTTTTTACTTTTCAGTATGAAACACAAAGTTTTTTTGTGTCTAAAACATTTTTATTTTTGTTATGCTTAAATAATTTGATTTTTTAAAATGGTTGATATATGATTAAATCAAAATGAATAAATTATTCTGTCTGATATTTTGTGCAAAATGTTCATACATGAATTTAACATACAGGTATTACAAATCTAATTTTCTTTGTCTGCAGAATCATTATTCTTAAATTATAAAGTTACTTTTTTTACAATGAAAAATAGAAAAATTCTTATTAAAATAAATTAAATTTTTTTATATTATATAAGTTTATAGTAAATTCATATATATATATATATATTTAAATTACAATACAATTAAAAAAAATAAAATTGTTTATTATAGGCTCTTGTGGATAATCTGATAAAAAAATCAACAGAAAAAGCTTAAATTTTAGAAGAAATGCCATTTTTGTTGTATAAAATAAATAACAGATGGCCCCACGACTTAGATGGCTTATTTCAGCTGTAATCAGATTTCTCCAATTATGTTCAAGAATAAACTTAGCTCCTCGGAAATAAAATTAGAGTTGCTGATGGCTACCATCAGTCAACATTATGTCATGACTTCATTCTAAAAATATTCAAATTCATATATCATCATGTTGAAGCAAAAGTGTATAATTTACACAGCAGATTTTAAGCTATAGAGAAGGCAAATAAAAAAATTGTGACATATTAATGTAATGTAAAATAATAACAAAGTATGCACAATGTATAAGAAAAAATACATCCAATGAGCAGTTTGAAAGCAATCAATTTCTTTCATTTAATTATCAATGACAGAAATATATTTTATTTTTAAAATATATCTAAGCTCATTTTTAAAAGTTATTAAAAACTAAAAATTATAAGTTTTAATAAAATCTTCTCAAAACCATCACTTTTGATTGATTTGGTGCTTTTATCTCAGTTTATCATATTTTGTAATGAGGTGGATCCAATCAGATAATTGCTGCTCGATATACTTTCAACTATTCTCTGGAAAAATTGTTGCAGATTATATGTTGGTGTGAATTATGCAATGCTTTTTTCTTTTTCTCTAAAAAAGGCTTTGCAGATAATAAGCTGCTGGGGATTATATACAGGAAAATGTGATCAATAAGCTTAGGAATAATCTAATGTTTTTTATTATTTAAATTTATTTATAATTTTATTCAATAATGTTGTATTTCTTGTAATTCAATAATGTTGTATTTCTTATTGTTCATCATAGTCTGTCCAAAACATAGTTTGGCAGGTGTTTTAGCTTTTCAAAGAGAACTGAATCTCTTTCAATAACGCTTTTAAATAGTGAGTTGTGAGTCAGACACTGCATTGTTAGAATAGGAGTTTTTTTTACTAAACCTGTTTTAATACAATGTGCTTGATTCTGAATAGCTTCAAGTTTCTGAATAGTATCAAGAGCAACAGATATTAAAACTTTATTACAATAGCTAAACATGGGTTGAATGAAGAACTTGAAGCTGGAAATTAGTTAAACTCTTTTTGTGATCTTAATTATTTCTTGCATCCTCATTTACTAATAAAAAGTAAAATCTAAAAAAAGTGATGTTTTTGTTTTTCTTCTTTTGTAACTGTTTTATGGTAATATAATTTTTTCTATTTGAAAAGATGTTTCATTATTTGAAACAACTTATGAATTATTTTACAGAATGAGGAGTTTGGTATTCTAGTGAAACACATAAAAGCAAATTGATGTTCTTCATATAAAATGAATCGTTTTCATCATGACATTAAGTAATGGCAGAATATTTTGAATAAGTCCTGTCAGTTCATGTTGATGTAACTGCTCTAGAGGCATTCAGACAACCTCAAGTTTTTTTTATTTATTTTTATTTTTTTTTTATTTATTTTTTTTTAATTTTATTTTTGTTAAAAATTGATTTAACTTGTAGTTGGAAGATTTTTCTCCAACTGTTTGATTGTAATCAATATCCTACATCCCTATTTTTTCTTTATTGTGGAGATTATTGATATTTTATGTGAAATAATTGCTTTCTCTTTATAAGATTTTTAATCTTTTTGTTTTTAAAATCATTATTTTTATACATTTTGTTTAAATATAAAATATTTGTAATGAATTTTTTATATTGGTGTGAGTAAAACTCATTGATATATGTGTCAACAGAATTTGCATGATAGGGAAGTATGAATTAAAATAAATATAGAATTAATTATTTTATTATTTAGATATACACGAGAATATGTTGTAACAGGTTCACCATATGCAGGTGCTGATCGTCATAATGGAGAAATCGCTTCTTTTCATCTCAATAGGTAAATTCATATATTATTTCAGAAAATATTTATTAATTTACATTTAAACCCTATAAGTAATGATATTTTCAAATATTTAAACTGTTTTCAATTTATATTATGATTTTGCTAATAATGAGATTCTTAAATTGTATTCAGTTATTTTAAAATATTCATATTATATTTGAAATGATGCTTCCATTTGTGGAGAAGCTAACCAAAAGCAGTTGATCAGTCTAAGAATACTAAGAATTCTATATAGAAATGAATTAGTCAATAAAAAACCATCTAATAAGATCTAATACAGTTACACAGAAAATAAAACTATTGTGTATAAAACTGATCTATAAAACTTTTAAAGTCATGTCATGTCAGATAGAATGAGAAAGACCCAGGAAAAGATAGTTAAAAAAAAGTTTAAAAATTAATCAGGAACGTAAAAGTTGCAAATTAAAAACTTAAGCCAAGAGACAGACTGCTTTGCTGTTCAATTGTTAGATGAGTCATAGTCCAACATTGACTGTAATGCCAGGGAGTTAATTAGTTAGTTTTTAATATAATTTTATGCATTTAAATCCTCAATGTTAATAATGAAAATTATTTATTAATTATGGGATTTTACTGAATATTTAATTTTAAATTTGTTCTGTTTATTGATTGTGCTTATTTAATTCTTATTTCTTTCTTCTGAATTAATATATGTCATATGCTTATTAATATTTTGATATATATGCATCATTCAAAATTATCTTAATTTGGAATGCTTATAAATGATTATTCATCTAAATACCATGAAATATTTTATTAACTATTAGTTAAAAATCAATAAGATAAAGTAAAATTGCTTTGTGATTTATTATGATTAACATAACAAAACTTTGACTTTAAAAATAAATTTCAAATTTTTTTATAATATAGATAATCAAAATGTACTGTTATTCATTCAAAAGTAAATTTATTTCAATATAAAACTTTAATTGCTTATTAATTATAATTATTTTCCTTCATTTTTAGACTTTTAGGATTGTGTCGTTGTCCTTTAACAGTTGGTAGAATGATAAATCTAAAGACTGAAATATTATCTGTAGCATCTGAAAGTTTATCAAAAACATTCTTTACCAGAGGTAGACTTTATTTAAATGATAGTAATAATTTATTAATTTGTATATGGAATATTTTTTCATTAATATGTATAGTAAATGGATATTCATTGTTCATTCTTATCTGTGTATATTAAAAAAATAAGATTTTGTATCTATTTTTTCGAAAGTTTTTTTAGAAGGAACGATGCTTGAGGAAATGTTTCATAAAAGATAGTAATAGCATTTATAAGTAACAGTTAATTTATAGTATCATTATTTAATGAAAAAATATAAATTAAATTCCTAAATCTATTGAATTTTTTGAGCATTGAAAGTCTTGGTCTCAATTTAGCATGAATTTGGTATTATTTCTGCATACTTTTGCATCTATAACTTCCATCTGAACTGACAATTGACTAATAAGCACTGTAGACTTCAGTTCATCAATTTATGAATTAATATCTCACATCAAATTTGGATATTTGTAGTGGTTTGAAATCCACTTTAAAATGTCAGTTGCTATTTAATTAGCCCTTGCATGCAGAAATTATTGTTGAGTGACAAATTACTATACCTGAATGAATCTTATTTTTATTAATGAATATGACTATCGAGGACTAGTTTATTCAATAGATGTGTAACGTAAAATAGTTGTATTTTCTTAAAATTCTATGAATATTTTTAGCTAAGTACTACATTTAGTTAACTTACTGGATAAGCATAAATAGCTTTTGTGATAATTTTTACTTAATATATTAGTTTAACCTTATTTGAACTAATACCAATTTTCTGTCTTTAATACTAATAAAAATGAAAACTATTAGTTTTTTTGAGTAGTATTTAACTGTATTTCAAAAATAATTTTATCAAGAAGGAAACAAAATTAAAATATCTTGCATGTAAAATGTAAACTAATAGATGAATAGACATAAAAATTTAGTAGTAGAATTGAAGGTACTGTAAAAAAAATTTTATATCTTCTTTAATCACCCTCCAAATTATTTTATTTTAAATTGAAAAGGATGAATTTTTGCATTCTTTGAAAGTGCAGTATAATGTTTTATGTAACATAAAAAGTGTGACAAATAATTTTCTTTGAGATTTATGTATATAGCAATAATAGATGCCTGTAAAAACTAGTAAGGTCACTAGAAAAATTTCCAAAAATTATCTATTTGCTGATAATTATCAATTAGTAATATTCATCAACTCAAACTAAGAAGTTGCATCCCCTGTTATTAAAAATTACCACTGTGAAGAAAAATTATAATCAGAAGCACTTTACAATTTTTTATTTATATTGAAAATTTAAATTTAAATTGTTTTGTAAAAGCACTATTATTTTGATAAAATAGTTGAAGAGAGAGGCTCAATTTTCAACCTAAAATATTAGGAATAAAGGAAATTATTAATTTAGGTAATTGCTTTTAATGTATCTTAATAGGTCACATTTATAAAAGAAGTATATCAAATTTATGGATATTTTGAGTTGCAATCTTACTATTCAAATTTTACTCAAACTTGTAAGTTGTGAATCACCAGATCTTTTCTTAGATTCACATTTCAAGCTGTTACCAATAGTTAAAAGAAATGTGTTGTTGTTATCATTATGTATATAAGAAGAAAAATCCTCTAAAAATTATATGAGAATAGAATATATTGTAAGAAAAAATTGTTAGCTTTTAAGGTGATTATTAAGATTAATACTAAGATGATAGGTCACACTGTATTTGACATCAATAAACTGATGAAGCGACAAAGATACAGTTGTAGCAATAGATGAATCCACTGCCACTGACTATATGTTGTTGATTGTTATGTCAGAACCCTATTAAATTTCTGTAAATTGTAGAAATGTCTTCCTCTTTCATCAAAGACTCATAGTTGTGTTTTAATAAATGTTTAACACAGTCATTTGCTATGCTATAACCATAGCCTATTTTCAATGTCCTGTTTCCCCAGCTTTATATGTATTAAGTTTTAACAATAGTTCAGAAGATTGCTTGTTTAGCAAACATTTATGGTGACTCTAAATTATTAGTATAATTTGTATTTATTAAATATTTCAGCTCAATCACGTCTTTCCTTCATGGTATTGTATTTTTTGCAAACAAGTGTTTATATTTCACTGTAAATTTTAGTTAAGAATTCTTTCTTTTATTTTATATTGCTACCGTTTTTTTAAGAAAATAGTTTTTAAAATTTTGAAAAAGTTTTAAGTGTATATGAGAAAAATGCATCATTGTCAAGTTCATTTCTCTTAATGTATTTGTTTAAATGTTAACTGATTGCACTGATGGTTGAAATATTAGTAAGTATGACTTAATATTAGTATGACTAAATATTAGTAAGTAAGTATGAGTTGATCTCTGTGTTAAGTACTGGAAGTGAATTGATGCTTTCTGATTCTGTGATATGCTATTTGCAAATAAATGGAAATTTTAAACATGATTTGTTATTTTAATTTACTTAAAACATTTTAAATTGTTTATTTTTTACTTAAAACTCAACGTATTGAATTACTATATTAATTTCATGAAAATGTGTGTATTTCTAAGGGAACAAGTTATGTATCTTGAATTCCTTCAGAAAAGTATTTTTAAAAAATCTATGCTTTAAAAGGTTTTATAGAATTGCATACGATTAAATTTAGTTTTACAATTAAAAAAATATATTATGGATGCTAAAAATGAATAAGAAAATAATAACTTTTGAAAATTAAAATAAAATATTCCAAGAAAAAAAAACCTTTTAGATAAAAAAAAAAAAAAAGGAATTTAGAATTTTTTACTGTTTTATTTTTTGCAGTTTTTCATTGAACTAAAAAAGATGAAAAATAAATTATCAAATTATGATGTAAATGTTTTCAAACTATGTTAATTGTTATTCACAATATCTCATTTTTATTGGAAATTTAAACTTTAATAGTAAATGCCATTCAATAATTTTGTGAAAGTAAGTTAAATTTTTAGTTTAAACATATATTAGTTTAAGCAGTTTTATAACTGTTTTTGTATGTTTATATTTTTTATATTTAATTTTTAATTTAGATAATGACACATGTTTTTATGGTCATTGTTACTATTGTTCTCCTGCTGATCCAGCTTGTGGTAATGGAGAAATTATGGAAGGGGCAATGATATTAATGCTTCCTGAAAAATATAGGTTAAAAAAATATCGTAGTCCTTGGCAAAGAACATACAAAGAAACTGTTACAGCTCGGTAAAAATGCTTTTAAAAATATTTCTTGCATTCTAGTAATTTTGTATTATTATGGAGTAAATTTTTTTCTTGCTCTATTAGCATTACTTATACAATGTATGTATTAACTGTCAAAATTCATAATAGGATAAAATTAAATTAAATAATATTTGCCACAAATGATAAATCCTTAAAATATTTCTTTACGTATATGAGCTGCTTTTTTCTAGCTTTGTTAACAAATAATTTAACTCAGTGGCTGTAATTCATATTAAATATGAAACTAATCACATTCTATAAATAAATACAAAAGTATAAAGAAAATTTTAAAATGGAAAAATGCTGGACCATAAAATCAAATATTTAAATATTTAACATTAAAAATTAAAATTTTCAATGTTTTAAAACTTTTAATTACTTAATATAGAAGCAAACTATATTGTACAAAAACTTTCTCATTAAAATTAGTGATTTTTGCTGAAGTATTTGCATACATAAAAGCTGACTGAATATTGTATATATTGTTTTGAATAATATTGTTCTTCACTTAGCATTTGTGTAATTTATAATTTATCTTGACTTTCCATTTAGTTTCCTCATGCATATAACTAAATTTTAATGATTTTCAATTATATATATATATAAAGAGAGAGATTCTTACAATTGTTCCGGTAGTTCTGTTAGTATTTTATTTTTCATTTCTTCTATTATTATTTTGTGTGTGTGTGTCACTCCTATTATATTGATAATATGTAAAATGTTTGCTTTCTAGAACTATGTCTTTAAAATTTCATAAATGACATTTATTTATTGTATCTGAGCTTAAACATTGAAATCAATATAAGCATATTATATATATATATATATATATATATATATAGTTGAATATATTACTTTTAGTTGAATTTATTTTACTTGAAAGAAAATATTAAAGTTTTTATTGATTAATAATCTTTGAATGTCTTAAATTCTTATTTAAATTTCATATATTTTTTCAGTAAAAACTAAATAGAATATATGTAAAAAGCATTTTGTAAAAGTCAGTAGTCAGTCTGAAAATAAACAGAATAAAAAATAATTTTGAAGGGAAAAGTCAATAAGATAGATGCATAATAACTGGAAACTGCCTAAATAAAATAATTTTTTTAAGAAAAAGGTAAAAAAGAAAAACTAACTTATTAGATTAGTAAAATCAATTTATAGCTTTTTTAATATAAACAGGCAGAGAATTAACTAATTAAAAATATGAATGACTTTACATATACATTGATTTATCAATATTAAGTGAGAATTTATATTTAAAAAACATGAATTTGTATTTGAAAAATATGGTTATGTGATTGCCATTTAATAACATTAAAATTTATGCTTTCATATTTTCATGCAAAGTTTAAAAGTATTATAACCAGTTACTTAGCAGCATTACTTAGGCTCAAGTAAATATTAATTCATTGTTAAGTTTAATAAAAATGCACCCTTTAAATGAAACAACATGAGAGTAATTTATGACTTCCTCAAATTTTACATATAGGTAATGTTGCAATAACAAATGAAATTAAATTATCTCTACAAAAATATACATGTGAATGTAATCAAAATTTTTTGATTAAATTCTCGTTTATTTCGTACAAAATTAAGCAAGTGCTTGTAAAATTGTGAATTTTCTAAGAGATATAAGCTTAAGTACCATTTAAAAACAAAGTTGTGGCTTGTCTTCGTTCAGAATTAGTATTAAAGCTAGTCTTGGAAAATTCAAGATATCAATAAAATATTGTCTAATAAACATAAAAATTTTATAAATAAAAATCAATTTTGTAGTTAAATGCATTAAGTTATGTTATATATGATATTTGCTTATTATAAATTAGTTGATATATATATATTAGTCATTTGCAGTGAAATTAAATGTGAAATGATTTTCATTCATTTACTGTAAAAGGACTAAAAATATCTATACTATTATTTCTGTTATCGTTTACCGCATTTTTGTGTCATTGGATTGTGTTTTTTTAATTGTGTTTTAACAATTCCTATTTTCAATTCGTGTTTAGATGGGAGCAAGATTTCAACTACTGTGATCAAATAAGGAAAATAAGTATGTATAAAAAAGGAAATCGGCTACTGGATTTGATTGATGCTGCTGTGTTTGATTATTTAATTGGGAATGCAGACAGGCATCATTATGAAGTATTTGCAGATTTCCCTGATAGTATTGTCATTTTACTTGATAATGGTAAAAGGTGTGCAAAATATTAACTTACTTTTTTATTAATACATTCCATTCATTTAAATGTTTTAATATTATTTTTATTTCACTTTATAGTCACAAAAGTTAATATTAACATTTGCCACCTCTTCTGATCATATATTTTAATCTACAGTAAAAATAATTATATCTTCTAGTTTTCAACATGAAAAAAGATTTTTTTTAAGTTTCATATAGCTGATTAAAATAAGTATCCATAAATTAAATTATTAATATCAAGTGAAAGTTTCTTTATTATCATAATTGCTACTTCTAAAATATAATTTTTCTTATACTGTTATAAGTGTAATATTTTCTATTTTTGTTTAAAAGTCTTTGCTAATACAAATATTAAATTTAATATTTTGCAAGTTTGTGAAAAAAGAGGCTTAGTAAATGACTATTTCAAATTAAAGCAAGAAGTAAAAGTACAAATAAATAAATGCATTTTACTTATTAAAACTTGAAATAAAGGAATTTTTCGAATTCATGAAGATAACCCACTATGTATAAAATTAAATGCAAGCATTTTAATCAATAAAGCTAGTATATATATTAATGGTCACAATGAATGTTAATATATAAAATAGAAAATTTGCTTCTTTAAATTACGTAAAAAAAGAAATTTGAAAAGTTTTCGATTATTTGACATTTTGAAATCATAAAATAAAAATCTTTATTTTATATTAATACAAATATTAAAAATCTTTATTTTATATTTATAAATATATTGGATGATTACATGCTTTTATTAAGTGTGAAAGAAATATGTCAGTGAAATGCTTGTGAATATTATGAAAAACACCTAAATCCCGAGCTTTTCAATTTAAGTTCAAGTAAAAATTTCCCGTGATTGTTTGCAACTATAATTTCCTATGTTTTTGCCAATAATTTAACATTAGATGAATTGTTTTGCAAATAATTTTATTACTAAATCACATACAAAACTGTCAAATGAAATATTTTAGCTATTAAAAATATTGAAATAATAAACATGGTTGTAGTTTTGACTTAAATTCTTGATGGAATTTGATATTTTACTTATACTTATTGCATTGGGAGATTATAATAGTTAGTCAGGAATACTAATCTCAGAAGTCATGAATCTTAATATTGATTGATGTAGTAATAAAGTTTTATTAAATGAAGCATGGCGTTCTTTTGATGTAAGAGCTTAAATGAAAAACTGTTACTTATTTTCGTATCCTTGAAGGGAACTGTGCTACTTTTATTAAACTTTGTTCAAAAGAGCAGATTTTCAAAATGCTTGATTTTGAGCTAATTTAATTTTTCTCGATTATCAATTTGATTTATATTATAAAATTTTATGTTTTATAAAAATTCAGTACGTTATATATATGTTACCGTGAAAGACCGAAATCAGAGAATGTCGACATTCACCGGTGAATGTCAACACATACCAAAAACGTTGGTGAAAGACAGTACAATTGATTACATTTCTTGCACTTTCGGACCATCGCCGGTATATGTCGACAATCACAGACAAGCTTTGGTGGAATTTGAAAAGATGATTAAAGAGCTCGAAAAGGAGATAACAGAAGGCCATTCCCGGGCTTCCCTTTCCACCACAGCATTTAATTTGTTTTTAATTTGTTTGTTGTCAGGTTTGTCCCGCGGGTTAAAAATCCTCTACACTTCCTCTACTCACCGTGATTGGTCACTCCTCCTTTCTAAGAGAGGCGATAAGTTACGTCACACATGTGACGTTTTTCACACCTGAAATATTGAGATAAGAAAATGCAAATCTGCATTTCTCCTCTCCGGATACGGAGAGATGAAACGCGTATTCAAGATTCACCATTAGTGCATTGTGGATGTCGACATTTGCTGGTGTAAGTGAGAAATGAGGATATCTAGCAAATATTTCGGACATACACCAAGCGACTACGTGAATGTTGACATTCACCAGCGAATGTCGACATTCTCCAGATTTCGGACTTTCACGGTAACATATATATATATTTTTTTCATTTAATAAAAGTGCATAATGTCATTTAATTTCTTTTTCATTTAAATAATGTTTACTTGTTACTTATTAAATGCTTGTAACTTTCTCACATATTAATTAGATTATTAAATACTTTTATGATCTAAAATGAAAATTTGATAGAGCCAAGTAAAATTTTTTTCCTTTTATTTTTGTTTTTAAACTGTCAGGATATTTGCTGATTTACTTCAAGAATGATAATTTTTTCAGTTGAACAAAGAAATCATTTTAACCATTTTAAAATAATTTTAAATTTCTTAATAACTGCTTAGAAGTAATAACTAATAATTAGTAATAAGTAAACTCCTATATGCATTTATATTTAATACTGAAAATATCTTCTAAGTATGATTTTGAAATAATTTCTTTATTATTAAGTTATAATTATTATCTTCATTAGTCTTTATTAATACATTATTATAATTGCTCTTAATTGCTATTGCTCTTGCAAAAATGAGAAAATATTTTTCCAATTCAAGTTAAAGTGGTTTTTTGTGAAACACTTAAAAATAATTTTAAATGCAGAATATTTTTTTTTCCAAATTGCTCTTTCACATTCATTATAAGAGAATGAATGGTTTCAGTTGCTTGCTTAGTATGAAAATATTTGTGTTGTTTTGTGTTAGATTTACTTATTTATTAGTTACTTTTTATACTCTGAATTTAAACTAAATGGATTAAAAATATTAAATGCATAAATATTTTTCAATGAAACCAAATTTCTGATCCCTATTTTCCATAATTTAATTCTTTCTTAATTTTTTTCATCTTTTCTGAATATACACAATTTATATTTGATTTAAATTCTACATTTTTTAAAATATTGTTGAAGAAGATAAATTTATTTATAAACTAGAAACCTTGTATATGTACTACATATTACATCTTAAATGCATAAGTTGATGATAGTTAACTAGAAAAGTCTAAAATAGTATTTTAAACTTTTAATACTATATGTATAACACATTCTATTTGATTAATAAGTTGTTAAAAATTTGACCTTGATTTTTTAATATTTTTTAATAGCTTTGGAAATCCATATTGGGATGAACTAACAATATTAGCTCCATTATATCAATGCTGTAGGTATGTATATTCTTCATGTTGTTTCTAGGTATCATTTTTTATTTTGTTGAATAATCCAATTCATTATGTAAATACACTTCAAGTATGAAAATTTCACATGGTTTTTAAGAATAAAACTGTAACACCCAAAAGGTGTTTTCCTTTTGTTTTTATTTTGCAATACCCTTAGGCAAATCTAAATATATTAACTCATTTGCAGTTAAAGAAAAAACAACTTATATACAATGTTGAAAATTTAAAATATTTTCTTTTTGATTAAATAAATTTAATGATTTGCTATGAAATGCATTAATTATTCTTTTATTTTATATATATATATATTTTTTTTTTGTTATATAATTTGTTTAAAAAAATTAGGAAATCAAAATAAAGAGTATAACATGACTATGCTAAAATAAAAAAATTATCTTTTTATTATATAAAATTCTAAAGCTTATTTTTTTGTATGACCAACAATTTGTCTGATGTGTTCCATTGACATAAATTTATAACTATTGTTGTTCGCGATTTTATTTGTTATCTTTTTATATCAAGTGTCTTGTTATCTTTTTAAATCAAGTGACTTATCTTTCTCAAATGAATAAAATAATGGAATAAAAGTTTTCTACTGAGCTTCTATAAGAGGTGTATAAAGCTTGTAAAATATTCAAAGAAAAATAAAAAATAGACTAATGTAGTTTTTTTTTTTTTTTTTTTTTTTTTTAATGAAAGCTGTAACATTGGTATGATTTAATGTTTATAGTTTGTATGATTTAATGTTTATGTAAATATCAAAAGATGCAATGATCTGCATTAATACTAAATTAGGAGTTCTTATTCACACTATGTTATCTACATAGAAATTTTAAATGTTAAATATATGCTATACAAATAGCAAGATGTAGTTTATGAAAAAAAAGCATTCTATTATTACTATATCAACTTTCTTATGTTTCGATGCAATTATTTTCATTTTCATTCATAACTCTAAAACAATGAATAAATACAAAATAGAAACTTGTAAGATAAAATCCTAAGCATTTGTAGCATTTTTAACTGAATAATATCTAGAACTTTGGCACATTATACTGGATAGCCTAGAAACTAAAAGCAATTGAAGTCTTGAAACATTAATTGAGTACTTGTTTATTGTATATATTCTATTATATTGATTCTGCTTCAGACTAAAAAAAGTATATATATGTGCTGCATATCACTCTTTCATTTGTAAAGACATTAAATAAAATTTAATATTTTAAGAAAATTGCTTAAAACTAAATTACAAAAATAATATTTAATATCAAGAAAATGTAAACGATATGCTTTTGAGGGCAAAGATATGAAACTAATTTGGTAAATTTTTTATGTTAGGTAATATTACTGTTTTTTATACATACTTTAGGAATTTAAATGCATAATATATTTTCAAAATTTAGAGAAATTTAAGAATTTTTTTAATTTCTGCATAATTTATTTTATTTTAGTAAAAAATTATGATAAACTGATTTTTTATACATTAACATTAGCAAATTATATGAATAACTAAATTATATCTGAAG
Source organism: Latrodectus geometricus (assembly GCA_026290005.1). Lineage (NCBI taxonomy): Eukaryota > Metazoa > Arthropoda > Arachnida > Araneae > Theridiidae > Latrodectus > Latrodectus geometricus. Next base: position 22,280 of record JAPDSC010097027.1, read on the forward strand.
CTTGAAACTTATAAAATATAAATTTGAATAAATTTAATTATAATTTAAATTGTATAAACTTGAATGTACATATACTTAGACATAAATTTCAATTATAGTTTTAAAGTAAAATATCTGAGTAAAGTTCATTTTTAAAGGATCATCTTTATTTCATTGTGTTTATTTATTTAATTATATTTTTAATATTGTTTTTTTCCCCCTTAGGATAAGAAGGAAGACATATGAAAGATTATGGACTTTTGTTGGTCATCTTGGTCAAGCTTTGAAATCTGTATTGAGTCATGATGAATTATTCCCTGTTTTATCTCAACCACATTATGAATCATTGGATAGAAGATTGAAAACAATCCTTTCAGCTATCGAAGTTTGCTTAGAGGAAAATGGAGAAGAGAAAGTTCTTATAGAAAGTCTTTAATTTCTGAGAGAAAATTCATTTAGAGACTTCTTTTTGGATGAGTTTCAGTGAAGTTCTCTCAATTGTGGTTTTATAGCATTTATAAGACATTTTTATTTATTTATAGCTTTTATTCGTTAACTGTTATTTCTAGTTTTTATATAGTTTATCACAAATTAATTTTTTTATTTAAATTTAAACAGATAACTTATAATCATAGTATTTCTTTTTATTTGATTTTCTATATACAAATTATCTTTTGAATATTTTTTAAAAATGTATTTGTGTTGTTGATTATTTTTTACACCCTTAAAATAAATAACACTAACTTTATTTTATTAAATATTTTATACTGATTTCGTAATTAAAATATTCTTTATTATTTGAAATTTATTATTATTTGAATGTGATAATTTTTTTTAAATAAAATTATTTTAAAACAAATCCAATTGATTTCTGTCAAAGTAAATAAAACTGTAAATCAAATTGTTTGATTGGTCTAAGAAGCTGTCAATGAAATACGAAATATTGCATGCTGAGGACTTATCTTTGTCATTCAAATAAATCCAGTTTAAATTAATTTTTAAATAGTAGCATAATTTGATATTGTTAGTTTTGTATTAATGTTTGTAAATTGCGTGTGTTAATGTCTGTCTGTAAATAGTTCTTCCAATTATACTTACCTAATAATCTGACAACCTAATACCAATATCCACAAAATACTTTTTGGTAATAATTATAATGTTCTGTCTTTATAGCTTTGTTTGATTTTTCGTCCTATAATCTACTTCAATATCTTCAGATACTTAAGAGATAATATGTTCTTAAAATATTTTGACTGCTTTCTCAAAAAAAAAAAAAAAAAAAAAAAAAAAAAAAAAAAAAAAAAATGTTTTGCCAGAGATTTTGCTAATTTTTTAGCACTTGCATTCAAAAAGGTTTCACAGTAAATGTAGGCCTCATTTTTCTTTTTTTCATTTGCAATCTAAATCCTTAGACTTTATTCACTTTGGCTTTCAGTTATTTTTATTTGGTTCAATTGTTTCTACCATTGTAAGTTGCTTTTATGGATAAATGTTCACTATTATTCAAAAAAGATATTGGTAAGTAATACTTTTACTGACGTTTTCAATAAATTATAAACAACTTTAAATTTTTATCATAATTGAGAAACAACCACTAATAAATATGCAAATAACAAATTTGGAATTCTATTAAGGTACACTAATATAAAAAATAGAATTTCTACAAATCATTCATTCATTTTTAAAATGTCAAATTTTGAGAATATATTATATAGCTAAAATAGTGCTAACCATTAATTATTGATATTAACATAAATTATTAATAGACAATTCATTAACATACAAAATTCTTCAATAAGATTCTCTTTTTACCTTGTTTGATGTTGCAATTAGATAACTGGAAAAAATTGTATAGTTGGGGGTAAATAATATTTATGGAAATTAAATTGCAGGCAACTTTCTTATAGCATGATTACAATGGTATAAATTATTGGAACTGTTCCATAATACAATTTCACTTTAACATGAAAAATAAAATTTGGAAAACTCTTATGGCACTATAACATTTGTTTTCTGTATTTAAAAGTTAAATTATCTTAAATTAATGCCATGAAAGAATAATCTATCATTATATCTTTACATAAAAAATATAAATTAAGTATTCATTTATAATTATATTATATTATAGAGAAAAACCTCAAAACTTATGGGTGTTGCGTGTCATTTTCAAGATTTGATTCATCCCAATGTTCTATTCCTACTACATTTTAGTTTTTTCTCCCATCAGACAGAAATTGCAAAATTATCCAAAAGTTTACAATGACCTTGTAAGAACTCTTTTAGTTAACCAACCAAATTTATAAATTTTTTAAAATGCAAGTAATCCAAATGAGTAAGAAAATACAAACTTATATCTGTCAACCGAAAAACTTCTTGTTTGATTGCTTTGATTGAGTAATGATGATTAAAAATTTACTAAATTGAGATAACATTAAATGAAAAAGTTTCTGTATTTCTCTTTTCTTTATGTGTTATACAAATACCTTTATATTTTTAATAAAAATAAAGTTGGTTAGTAATATTTTTCCATGAAAAATAAATTTTCTTACATTGAGTTAAAAGCAGTTAAGTAAATATCAGTAATAAAAATACAGTTGTTCATAGTAAATTTAAAAAAAATATTTGTCCTGTATGTATGTTGTTGAGACGTAAGCTTTTTCTACTGAATTTTGGGCCTCATAATGTGATTGTATACAACATGATATTTTCTAGGAGACTTTGCCCTTCATATGTGGGTTACTATAATTTTATGAAACTTATTATTTATAATTCGGGGATATTATTGTATTGAAAAATCTGTATTTGTAAATAACTATATGGAAGAATGAGAAATTGTAAATGTATCTTCATAAAAAAGAAAAGAATTTTCTTAATGTGTTTATAACTCAAACTGATAAATAATGCATAGTGGAAAATTTTTTCCATACTAACAAATAATTGTGATTCCTGCAAATCTTTTTCAATGTGAATCGAATAATTTTCTTTAACCTCATATTATGAATGATACCATTATCTTTAATAATTCTTATAGTGTCATGTCATTCACTGTGTAATTTGATAGCTAACTAAAACATTGATTTAAGGACTTTGAAACCTGAGATTTTTTTAAAACTATTCTATAAACTTTTTAGTATTGTCTTTGTAGCTTACAAATTATTCTTAACTTGCCAAACATATCATTGTATTATCTCATAAATATCAATATTTTGTACAATTTATTGTTTTTATTAAATTTATTTATTATTTTGTTGATAGTATCTATTTTACAAATTTATGTAAAGTTTATCACGCACATAAAATCATTCATGATCATTTTTTATAAACACACAGCTTTAAAAATAATTATTATGATTTCCACAAAAAGTATCTTTTAATTAAATCTAATGAAAATATTACTTCTAAGTGTTTCTAGTAAAAGTAATTTTTTTCATTAAATGATGTATTATAATTAAACAAAAAATAATTTTTAAATATCCATGATAAAAATATTGCTGTTAAAATATTCTTAATCATTCATGTATAAATGAATTGTGAATTTTAATGAAACATGACAATATTTTTCTTCTTTTCATCGAATAATTTATTCATTTTAAAATTAATTATCTAAATTAAAATTGATTTTTTAAATATCACTCATAGCAAATGTATAATAAGTAACTACTTTCACCACAGTATTTGTAAAATTAATTTTCATTTTTTTTTTCTACAATATCATATGTAAGGGAGATAAACTTACACATATTACATAGTAAGTAAAAGAATTCATTTAAAAATGATTCTTTTCGGTAAAAAATATTCTTTTAACATGAACAAATCATTTATGTTTACAATAGCAGTTTTATGAAATATTGTTGTAAATTATATCATTGAAACAAACTATAATATGTTTCAAATTTATAAATTTTATATAAAGCAAAATGTCTTTCAATAGAATAATGTCAAATTTTCTTTTAATTTCTTCTCAATTTTTTGTAAGTTAGTAATATTTTACACAGATGATACAACTTCAAACAATTAAAATCTCTGATATCAATTAGTATTTTTAGAAATATAGGTGAAACAAACTAAGCTGTATCCAATAAAAGTATTTTGTAATTACGAAAAACATAAACAACAGTAAATTGAAGTTCTTTATAATTAAAAGAAATGAAATGATATTTATTTCATACTGTATGCATTATTTATAATTCTAATTAATATATTTCACTTTTAGTGATTCCAAAGAATTATTAATTGACCAAGGTATTTCTTAAACTTGATTTCATATGAATATCAGCGAAGATAAGTTGAAAGTGATATTACATTTTAGGTTCTTTTTTTTTTTTTTTCAACTCATAAATGCATCTTTATATGCAACATATTTTAATTATCTGTATAAATTTTTGAAGAAGCTGTAAATTGTTGTGATTTTGAAACAATTGTTGTCAACTTATACATTTGTTACTACTAGTAAACAATTCAAGTTTTTATTATAAGATTTTGTTATGTAGAAATTTTCATTACAAAATAGGATGTTTTTTGACAACCATTTTGCTCAATATTGCAGCTTAAATCATATAAAGTTTCAGAAATAGACAGTGGGCATGGAAAAGTTGAAACATAAAAATTTAAACATTTAAGACAGACACATAAAACAATAAATGCTTTACTTTTCTTCTCATAATTTACAAAAATACACTGTTATGGATTTTGTTCATATAAATGATAATTAAGCTATGTAAATCGGATGACTTGATCAGTTTTAGTATTAAAAGGATAAACAACTAATATTACATACAAAAAAATTAAGGAACTTAAAACCATATAAAATTTTTATTATTTGATGATGCACCTCTTGATTTAGAATGTCTTCTATTTCAGAAACATATTTTCATATGTATGACTTCCAATTTAGGGATTTGATCGATGCACAATTTCAGATATATTTATTTAATTTAAATATTATAAATTTTTAGATAAATTAATTATATCAGTTTTTAGAAATTGAAGGACTTTTCTCATTTACAATGTTTAATACACTGAATTTGTTATTAATTACTGAAATAATATTTTGTAATTCAACTGTTTTTGAAACATTTATTTTTAAATAAAATAATATATTTAGCACAATTATTGCTTCGATAGTGTTAGCAAAATATTAAGCTGGAAATAGTTTTGACTTGATTAATTTAAGATGTTATTCTTAGCTTGGGAATTTTTTTTATATCTGTCAGTTATGTACTGTTACAATCAGAGACTTGTCCGTTATTTGAAAAATTTGACTAAACTTTTATACTAAATTACTTGTGTAATTAGTAAAGTATAATGCATTTTATAAGTTTTAAGTAAAAACATAGTTCCTTTTAATCTTAGTTTCATTTAAAATTTTCTTTGCAAGAAAATAAATTTCCTCGGACACTAATCATACATAATTAGATTATAAAAATTAAGTTCAATTGCATCACTTCTGTAATAGTTTATTATGACATTATCTACTGTTATTTCTTCACAATAATTCATTCAATGTATATTTTGGTGATGTCAACATGAAATACTTTTAAAACCATTACTTTGGAATAACTTTTTGCTTAATATTTGATAAAACGTTTTAGACTTTAAAATATTGTAAATTCTATTATATTGCAATATACAAGTTGCATAACAATATAAAAATTACAATTATAATGAGAATGTTTAAAATTAACGAAAAACTTATTACAACATTCTTCACTAAATTAACAATTGGCAACATTTTGATCATAAAACTTATATTGCTTTAAAGAATGATTACATTTCAAATGTTCTTTTATTATTATAATTACAAAAACAATACCTGATGAACCTAAATTTAATAAATATTTAAATATTATTACAATGAATAATAAAAACTAAATATAACTTAAAAATGATAATAAACTTGAAATTAGTCACATGAAATTCTACAATGCTTTATGATCGTAAATTTTCATTGTTCCCCGTTTGAATATTTCTCCCAACAGTTATTCTGCTTTCAAGTGTTTCTACCAGAGCACACTTTTATCATTAATGTTCATTTCAAACATTCATTAGTGTTCATTTCAAACATTCATTAATGTTCATTTCAAGATGTATTCATGGAAGTTTGCATGGCAGGTTTGCTTTCAAGAACCTTGGTTTCTGATGCAGCGATTCTCTTCTGAGGAAACCAAATCTGCTCTAGTTTCAAGAAAGGTGCTTCAAATGCAAGATGAAACACAATTGACAGGATGAAAGTTATCATCAGAATTCCCAGGAATTCTGTTATCTGTGGAAATACACATATTTTTGAAATTGCAGCAATGAAAAATAATATGGTAATTTCCATTTAATAATATTTTTAACAGGAAGTAAAATATTTAAGTAAGGAAAGAATTCTAATTCATATTATTGCATTTTTTTTGGCAATTCAAATAAAACTGTTTATTTCTATAAAACTTATCAGATAATTTGTAAATTTACTGTGCACCTTAAATCAGTCACAAAATATAAAAGTATGAATATAAGTTATTTATAATTTCATTATTTTTTTATAATAACAAAACAGTATTTATATATATGTATTTATTAACACACTAATGTTATACTTATTTTTGATTTAACTATTATAAATAATGCACTTTTAAATTACACTAATACTTTATATATATTATTTTTCTTTTTTAAATAAAAGTTGTCTAGCCTTTTTTTGTGCTTGTTCATTGTTTTTTTAATTTTGATTTTATTTTTTTTACAATTGGTCACAATATATAATAACAATTCATTGAAGGTTGATTCGTATTCTGCTTTTTCTATTTCTTTTATCCCAGTAATTTTTTTTTTTCCAAATGATAATTTTTTAGAAAGCTTTTTAGAAATGTGGCATAACTTTTCAGAAAACTTATAAAACTAACTTAAATTCACAAAGCTATTAATTTTCATTCACAGAAAAATATTCAAAATAGGTAAAAGGATGCATAAAAGTTATTTTAATTGATAACTTCTGCCACAGCATATAAATTTTTTTTATTTTAAGTCACGACTTTGCTTTTTTGTTTAAAAATAAAATGTTGGGTCATTTTAAGTCTGTATTAATCAAAGAGTGCATTTAATTATGTTCAAGTGCTTAACAAATTTTACAATCTATTATAAATTATTCCTTTATAAGCATTTACAAATTAAAATTTCATTTGGAAAAAGCACTTTCTGAAAGAAGTTGCAGGGAAAAGGATTCATATCAATTTGCAAATGAAACTAATTATATTTTAAATATATGAAATGGAATGTTGAAGATCAACATTGAAACTTTAAATATCATTACTATCAACAAACATTGAAAAGATATTTTTGGATTCAAACTTTCAAAGAAGTTATATTGAAAATCGATAAAATAGAGTGTGTGTGTTTGTTTTTTCCCCCTCTCAAATTTTGTACTGATTTTATTTAATTTTCTTTTAATTAATTTATTATTTTATAAAATGTTAAAGATTATGTGCATTTGTTATGAAGAGGAAAATTCAGTTTTAATTGATAAAAGATTTCTCTGTAAGGAAATTTCACGATGTCTATTATTCTAATTAATTAAATTTCTTATTTAAGATAAATTACAATTATTAATATTTTTTATTCATTAAAGGATTTATGTAAATATGAAATAGTTCAAATTGATAAATCGTCAAAAATATTGAATCTATTAGAAAATCGAAACTTGATTGTTTTCCAAAATAATAAATCATTTATTTGTCACTTACCAGTGGACAATTTATCCTTTTCTGGTAAGCAGTAGAACTCCATTATTGGTTTTAATTAATTTCTACTGATTGATGAAATTCTGAATTCAAAGAATAATAAAAGTAGACCTCTTTTGAGGTCTACTTTTATTCTTCCTTATTTCGACAGTCTGAAATTAATTTTAAAAATACATAAAAAAGTTTTCATATATGATCAGAAGAAATTGAGTTTTGAGCATCTTTGCTTTTGTAAATTTTTGGACATAATAACAGAAATTGTATGTATATTGAATGATAAAATCATTTTAATGCTGCATATTAAACAAAGCATTTTATTTGAATTTCTAACATAAAATCCTAGTAAAATTTTCTGAAACTATTTTTAAATATTAGTGATGATTTACATATGAATATCCTTGATTTAGTCCAAGCATGGATATTTAAACTCAAATCTGTTAGATAGAAAAGCTAAATTTTATTCTATGGGTAATCTTTTTCTTTATTGAGACTTTTTTTGCAAATTGATTTGGATCAGTCGTTTCGCTTTCAACAAAAATTTAATAGTAAATATGTATGTGCTTTTCAATAAAATTTTATAACTTGCATTTAAAGTTCAATTTTATTTAGATATTTTATTGTAATGGTGTGTCATAAAAATACAGTTTAATATTTTTGAAAACTGATAAAACAATTTCTATGCATTATTCATTGCTCAAAACAATTAAAGAATATTGTAAGTCATAAAATAATGGTATAAGCAATTTTTTTCTCATAAAAGGGAAAAAGAGAATCACAAATGCAAGGTTTTTCTCATTTTCAAACTTTACAGTATGTGAATTTCGAGTTTAACGTCTAAGAAGATGCTTCAGCGGCGTCGAATGAGATTTGGCTTTCACCTTAATGTGAGACAAAGCGGAAAAGAAATGATCGACATTCACCGTTGTAACCGCGTTGTTTCATTGAGTGCTATATCTCGACAAAGTCATTTAACCGAAGCAGAAACTTGGAGAGTTGTTGGCTGGTTAGAGGAGGGCCGAATACAAACCTAAGAAGCAGAAACCATTGGGGTTTCACAAAGTGTAATTTCCAAGATCTGAAACTGTTTTTTGGAGACTGAGAAAATGCTGGCCTTAGGCCAAGGCAAGGTCGTAGACTTACGGCAATGACCAATAAAGACTGTTATTTTACACTAATGGTTCTGAGACACTCAATTTTGACACAAAATGTTCGAAACTGCTTTCACGTGTGGGGCTGCATGCTTCCCGATCAATGATATGAATCAAGTTCCGTCGTGCCCGCAGTTAGTGGGCAACAAAGCACGTGAACTGGAAGAAATGAATGACATTATATTCTTTTCTCTGACGAGTCCCGTTTTTTTTTCATCGTCCTGATAATAAGAGTATTTTCATCTGGAGGGAACGTGGCATTAAAAACAATCGTGCAGAGAAGTGTCAAATTTGAAGATGGGGAGTGATAGTCTCTACTGGCATCTTCATTAATGGTCACGCCGCTGTTGTTCCTAATGACACTTGGCAACGTCAAGCCCGCCCGTCAAGAGACTAGGCGAATAAAGTCAGAGGGAGAGCGTCTTCCGTTTTTGAATAGAACACCCTCATACGAAGGTGGAAGTACGACTTTTGGCTCATAGATGGCAGCACCATTTGAATCTACCAATTTAGAGATTGAAACCAGGGAAGATCCCTAGCCTGGCTCCAACCACCCTCAGAGGTATTAATTTGGAATGGAAACATGGAGGACATTGCGACCTGACAGATTTTACGTGCCCCAGTCCCCATTAGTGAACACGACGGATCTTCGGCTAAGTCGGGATTCGAACTCACAGCCTTTTGGTAACGAGAACGACTCCCTAACCAACCAGGCCACCCCGGCCTCAAAAATTCTGTTGTGTTGTTGTTTCTGATGACACTTGACAACGCCAAGCCCGCCCGTCAGAGAGAGAGCGTCTTCCGTTTTTGAATAGGGACGCACCGTTCTCAGATCATTCGAAATGAAGCTTTGACCGGTCGCTGATGTAGGGATAAGATCTCTAACCTTACGCTGTAGCAATTTGAGATGACTTAATGGATGACCATTGCAGGCCACATTATGCTGATTGGGTGAATTATTTTAAAGGAAGACAGAAAGAAATGAATATACAATGGGAAAAAATTATTTAAATTTATTTTACAAACAAAAAAATTAAGATATTCTACAATAAATCACAAATACTGAATCCAAAATCATTCAATTTTTTAATGTGTTGGATCATGATCATCATGAAATTCATCTTCTTTTATTTATTTGAATTCCTAAAATCTTTTCAGTGCTTTTCCTTTTGACAATCAACTGAAAAGAATAAAATAATTTCCTGTCTTTCATCTTCAAAAGTATTTGAAATTTCTTTCTGTTTAGTATATATTGCTTCGTATAATTGAATCTATTTTGTATGAAATTTAAATTTCAAGTCCATGGTACATAGAACTTTTTGATAAATATTGCGATTAATTTTATCGCAAATTTTCATTAATGTAGCATATGGAGTTCAGTTTCAGGAAGAGAAAAGGAACTATAAATTCTTAAATAGGTTGAGTTTAAGGGCTTAGACTGTTATTTTACGTTTGCCATTTCTAGATTGAATATGAAAATAGAAACTTACTATGTCATAGTGGTGAAAATGTAGCAGAGATCTCCTCCAACTTACACGAACCCACAATACTGGAAAATGCAACAGGTACACAAAATAACAAAGACGACTGAGTGGTGTAAACAGCTGCCATGATAAAAACTTGTTTAAAACACCTATGAGAATAAATTATGTAATTAACTGAATCGATTCAACATTATTATTTGTCATGTAATAGCAAATTGAAAGTAAATATTTATGTTAAACTGTTATTCATCACTAAGTCAAATACTAATATTCAAATTTTGTGATTTTCGATCAGCGGTAATTTGTATCTGCTACAAAAAGTTCGGCAATATTATATATTACTAGACTTAACACCAATTTGTGTATTTTAAGGTTTTAGACTATCGGAATTTAATTGGCTTTTATTCATTCAAAATAATATGTGAAGTTTAGTGGTGTATTATCTGCGGCTAGTTATTAATTTTTTTATTGATATTTAGTTCTGAATTCTTATAAACAACTTTTTCTTTGAAGGTTGACTTCCTAATTTGCAACCATAAATAAGGGATAACCATTTTTTAAATATTTAAAAGCTAAATAAGGGAGTAACAATAGATTTGATTAATGCTTTTTAAGACAGTAAGTATGATAAGACTTTAAAACCCTTAAAATAATATTTTTATTAAAGATAAAAATGAGATAAGTTATAAAATAATTTTATATCAAACGATTAAAAAAATCAAACTAGAATTGATATCTGAACGTTGAATTACTTATTCCTATAATCATTTAAGTATATTTGTGTTAACATTGAATTCAATCTTAATTTCCTATTAGTGAATTAAAAGCGAATTTAATTATTCTTGAAAATATGTAATGAAATTAAATTAGTTTCAAGGAATTTTAAAACTGAAATTTCAGAATTCAAAAACTTAGGCTGGCCTAGTGGTAAAATAGCTCTTTTTGAAGCATAAAATCTCAGGCTCCATCCCAGCCGCTGTTGAACGACGGGAAGCAGATGTTGCGTTTCTGTAAGCACGTCTGCTAAGGTAGGTGAATGGTAGTGTTTTGGATTTTTTCATTAGCAAGGCACGTGAATACAATCCGCTACCTAAGAAAAGTCCTTCCAGAAGTTAATTTTCGCGGTGGATATTAAAATGGAAATTGCAGAATTTGTATGAGATAGGTCAACATACTTAGTGCATATTAAAATGCTTTACAAAGGACTTTACCATTTGGCTGCCCTCTACGAGGTGTCAAAATGCAAAAACTTACCAATTAAAGTTAAAGTAACAAAATTTATTGCAATGACAGAAAAGCAGGCAACTTCTAAATGTTGCAAAATAATTGAAAGAATTTTTTAAATTTGGAATCATTGATTTTTCAACTTACCACCATGGCCAGTCGCACAGATGAATAGTACCCAAGCAACTCCCATTGCCCAAATAGTTCTGTGCAAGGCAGCATAAATAACACTTTCTGCTGTATCTGCTGCTGCACCCCGGCTCCAAGAATATGTAGCAAAAAGCACTGCTAGACAGCTTGCTGATGAAACAACCCAACCTATGCATTGTATCGTCTGAAATATCAAAAAACTACTGTAAAGCATGTTTATCGCAGAAATTACTAAATTTGGCGGAAATTTGATATTTTGCTTTTACGATAAATTATGATTGAAAAAGTATACAAGTATTGTTTTCTAACTAAAAAGAGCATGATTGTTATTTATTTATTTATTTATTTATTTATTTATTTTTTTATCATAAATTACATTTATTCTTGGCTTCACCAAGCTGGTTAGCCTTAATGGTTTCTTTTAGTCCATTTTAATTTGTCATTTTTTGCACTTTGAATTTGGACCTTTGAAGTTAGTTATAGTACTCTTATTGATTAGCAATAACTAGTTTGGTAATTATGTTCAAATGATAGACGCAATAATTACAGAAAATTCCTTATACAATTTAATTTGTTTCATTACCTAAACATGTTCAATAATTTTTGAGAAGGAAGGTAGTAACACGTTTTTTCTAAATAATTTACAGCACTAACTGTTGACTATTTCTGTTGCAGTCAAAAGTGTGTTTCCCTTTTTAATACTCAAATTGATAAGAATTTCTCATCAAAGCAATTCAACCAGTAAAAAATATTTGGATGAAACTTTCACTTTCCTTAAAATGCTAGTAAATAACTTTACAATAAATGCAGCATCTATTAAAACAAATTACTTTTAATAGTCATTTATATCTATATGCACTACTGGCCATTAAAATTGCTACACCAGGAAGAAATGCAGATAACAAAATGATATTTATTGGACAAATATATTATACTAGAAATAACAAGTGATTAAATTTTCAAAAAATTTGGCTGTATAGATCCTGAGAAATCAGTACCCAGAACAACCACCTCTGGCTGTAATAACAGCGGTTATACGCCTGGGCATTAAGTCAAACAGAGATTGGATTGCATGTACAGGTACAGATGCCCATGCAGCTTCAACACGATGCCACAGTTCATCAACCGTAGTGACTGGCATTTGGTGACGAGCCAGTCGCTCGGCAACCATTGACCAGACGTTTTCTATTAGTGAAAGATCTGGAGAACGTGCTGGCCAGGGCAGCAGCCGAACATGTTCCGTATCAAGGAAGGTCCGTACAATACCAGCAACATGCGGTCGGGCATTATCCTGCTGAAACGTAGGGTTTCGCAGGGCTCGAATAAAGGGTAGAGCCACGGGTCGTAACACACCAGAAATGTAACGTGCACTGTTCAAAGCACCGTCAATGCGAACAAGAGGTGACCGAGACGTGTATCCAATGGCACCCCATACCATCACGCCAGGTGATGGGCCAGTATAACGATGAAGAATGCAGGCTGCCAGTGTGCGTTCACCACGATGCCGCCAAACACGGATGCGACCATCATGATGCTGTACCCAGAACCTGGATTCCTCTGAAAAGATGACGCCTCGCCATTCGTGCACCGAGGTTCGTCGTTGATCACAACATTGTCTATGACGCAGCGTCAAGGGAAGCCGCAGCCATGGTCTCCGAGCTGAAAGTCCATGCTGCTGCAAACGTCGTCGAACTGTTCGTGTAGATACTTGTCTTCCAAACGACCCCGTTTCTTGACTCACGGCTCGTCACGTGGTTGCACGATCCATTACGGCCATGCGGATAATATGCCTGTCTTCTCGGCTGCTAGTAATTGGTGGCCGTTGAGATCCCGCATGGCGTTCCGTATTACCGTCCTGAACCCATCGATTCCATATTCTGCTAACAATCATTGGATCTCGACTGACGCGAGCAGCAATACTGCGATAATATAAATCGCAATCCCGGTACTCTACAATTCGACCTTTATCAAAGTCAGAAACGTGCTGTTACGCATTTCTCCTTCTTACACGAGGCATCACAACAACTTTTCACCAGACAACAACGTTCAAATGCAATTTGTGTATGAGGAACCGGCTGAACAATTTCCTCATTGAAACACAATGTAGGTGTCGCTACTGGCGCCTGCTTTGTCTGAATGCGCCGAAAAGCTAATTATTTGCAAATCACAGCACCTTCTTCCTTTCGTATAAATTTCACGTCAGTAGCATGTCGCCTTCTTGGTGTAGCAATTTTAATGGCCAGTAGTGTATTTTCATTTGAATAGTGCAATTATATTTCCTTTTTATGCATAGTTTGATGAAATTAAAATCTTTTCATTAAAATTTTATATTATAACATCTTGATAGGCTGTTGCTTTTGAAATAGTGTATCAAAATCATGAATATTTCATCACTTGCTATAGTAATGAATAATACAGTAATATAATTACTTTTAATACTTAATTCCTTGATTTTTCATAGCTGCTTACAATTAAATTATTGACTTTTGTAACCAATATTAAGAAACGTATTATGTAAGGATATTGATTAATACTATACACACACTTCCAAAACGTAAGTACCCAAACTAAATGTGAATTTTCAAAAGCCAGTCTGAATTACAAAGGCTGATGCAGAAGACGTATGCCACAATTTGTCACGTGAAAAACAAATTGCTATTTCATCTATAAGAATATTTATAAAAGGACAGTCGTATTAAAAACCAACATAATGTATAGATATTGTATATGTATATATGGATATAAAAAGTTTCGGTACATACGTATTAGTGTCCCCACAGCTAATTTCGCGCCAAAAAAGTAGAATTAGCGCTTAATCTATAGACAGAAAATTTCTTTTACTAGTTATAAAAAATATACTTATAATTACAAAAAGAAATTTTATAAGGAAATTTCTTTCAAATTCAATCAGCTTAAAAATCTGCTGTGACGTTAATAAGTTAGTACCAAAGTTTCTAACCCTTTCAGAAGATAAATGAACAATTCTAAATGTTGATGTGCTTCGGACGTATTAAAACAGCTCAATCTATTACAGATGCTGTTCGATTCTTTGGCATTCAACTTTTGTTCATTTTTTTAATAATCCCAACAGAGCTCTCATCTTCCTCTGCTTCCCAGAAAATGAAAGAGCTGTGACGCATATTATCTCTCTACCTAAATCCTGTTGAAAATGTTTACAATTTTTCGGTCGTGCTGTGTGTTTACTTTCCATTCTCAATCATTTTTACAAATTTGGGTACTACATTGTAAGAGTAGCATCGATCACTCGACTTTGAAGTGGTTGATCACATTTTAGAAAGCATGGTCTAATACTATAAACTTTATATGTAGATGAGGGAAGTGTTTATATAACCTACAAAAGTTGCTTATTCGGATTTTTCTTCCTTATTAATGGCTCCTATATATATCATTGTATAACTTAAGTACTTTCTTGCATGTAATTCTTTGTCTCGTTTAATGAATAAACCTATCTGTCAGTCTCCTCCTGGCTTTTATGTCATCCATAAAAAGACCTGTTGATTCGTTTCTTATTTTACCTTTTCATTCTTGACTTTTGGATGGACATGTAAATGCTGTGCAATGAGAAATTTGATCTTACTTTGTTTAATGGCCACTTTTGTTGTTTCCAGAGAATGTATCCAACAGCTAATCCTACGCAGTAAGCTCCAATATGAGGATACGGCCTGAAGTATATTAAGTTTGCTGTTCTTTTCGTTAGTCTGCAAAGAATATAAGAATACAAAGAGAAAATTTATTTATATTGGGAACTATAAATTATACAATTAATTTGAAATAAAACCATTTATTAAAAGAACAACTTGAAAAAATGAAGTTTAATGTATAAATTGGATATCTCAAAAGATTTTCATTTTTGGTGTGTTATCCTCAAACATACTAGAAAATAATTTAATTAAATTAGATACCAACATAGGTTTATGCAATATAAAAAAATTACATGCGTTAGCCAATAGTCAATATAGCCGTTAGCAAAGTAGTCGTTAGCCAATATATGATAATGTATACATCTTATCAACAAAGGTAGCTCTTAAAAATGAGTTACTAGATGGAGGAAGAGTTTTCAAGGAGCAAGCATTTCTTATAGTGCGGAGATTTCTTTGGATCAATCAAGTGAATAATCTTACTTTCCTGAAATATGACGTTGAAACACATTTATAAGAAAGTTTTTTGGTCCATATTAAATAAAATTCAAACCAGCTGCCTCTTTGAAACAAAATGTCACATCTTACCATGTCATAGAGTCTTTATAAAACTACTCTCCTATAAGAAGATCAAGACTCGAGCTCATTAGAAAACCTGATAAAAACACCTAGACTCCTTTTTGATTGTCTTGGATGAAAAGACATGAATAAAAGATTATTCTGTATGTTTATTGGAAGGTTAGTTTCAAGCCATCTACAAGAGCAGACAAGTAGCATTCTTGTTATGTCTCATGTAAAGGACTATAAATGAACTTAATTGACCATCAAGGCAATTAAATAGTTTTTCCAGGATCCGTTATAAGGATTCAATATCACAGAATTTCTCTATAGAGGGCACACTACGCAAAACCTGATAAAAACACCTAGACTCCCTTTTGATTGTCTTGGATGAAAAGACATGAATAAAAGATTATTCTGTATGTTTATTGGAAGGTTAGTTTCTAGCAATCTACAAGAGCAGACAAGTAGCATTTTTGTTATGTCTCATGTAAAGGACTATAAATGAACTTAATTGACCATCAAGGCAATTAAATAGTTTTTCCAGGATCCGTTATAAGGATTCAATATCACAGAATTTCTCTATAGAGGACATACTACGCAAAACAATACATTTAATGCTCTAATAGTTTGCATTCAAGTTCCAAAATACAATCTTGGTACTGGTCTGATTTAATATTCTGTGCAAATTTCCTTTACACTCCATTATTTTAAAATTAATTGATGTTTTTAACAATTAGTATTAAAAAAACAGAGTATTAAAAAGAATTAATTAGAACTAGTATTAAAAAGAAAGGAAGATACGAATCAAAGATACAAATGCAACTCTCATGCGATCTCATATATTTACATCAAAACAAAGCATGTATATCTGTTTCAAAACATTACTTTTAATTTAACTTCATATTTTTTAGTGGAAAACTATATATTAATTCATTTTTCAATATTTAACATTGGCTTGCTATTATATTAAAATATCTGTCATCTGGTAGCTTGTGCTGCATTGTTTTCAGATAAATTCTTTTAATATAATTAAACATGCATAATCAAATTAGCCGATTGCTTACTTCGATATATTCAACAAAGTTATCAGTTTAATATCATATGCTTATGAATTATTTTATATTTTGTTCGGAAAATTTAAAATTGTCTTTTAAAAACGATTGAAACATTGGAAAATGGAGGAAAATGTACTAACACCCAAAATGTAAAATGTTTTGTGAACATCAACTATATTTAGGAATATTCATTGAGATAAATAAAATGCTTATAGAAAATTTTCTTTTACTTACTCTACATCCGGAGAAAAAAATATCACAGTAGGTGGAAGATTATTGACTAGAGTCAGAATACCAGTGACTAGGGAGCATCCTGCAGTGGTGAGAAATAATACGCCGAAACCAAGGATTGGCCACCTGTGGGATTATACAAAACTATTAGAAAGGATATTTTGGCAACATTAACATAAAATTCAAATTTCAAAGGGCTATCTACTACTAAGACGAACAGGAGGAAGTAGAACTTCTATTATGTATCGTTGGCCCGTCATAGTCCCATTCGCAACCACATGTAGGGGCGTGAGGCCATTGATCTTGATGCCGGCCAACACCATGACACTGCATGTCGGATATCGGTCCCTTTCTCCTGGATATTCTCTGGACGATAAGCAGTACCACTCTCGCGCCAGATCAGTTCGCGTCTACAATCCGATGACAGACTGAACCTACTCTCATCTGAGAATAGTACGCATGCCCAGTCCTGTTCAGTTCAATTGCGATGCTCACAACACCATTGCAAACGGGCAATACGGTGCTGTCTGGTCAATGGAACACACACAACAGGTCTGAAGGCGTATAGTCCTCCTCCCCTCAAACGTCTGGCAAGTTTTTCGGGAGATCTGCTTTCCTGAGGCAGCAAGAAACTGATTTCCACCTGCTGAGCTGTGGTGCGCCTGTTCCTTTTTGCTGATAGGACGATATATCTGTTTTCTGCAGGCCTCGTACTTCTAACACGATCTCCCCCGTACCTCCTACAACACATTCCAGTAGTTTTAAATGACTTCCATAACCGTGAAACAACGTTATGAGCGAACTTCCTGGCAACATCTGTTATTTTTCGCCCTTTTTAGATCTTTCCAATAATTCGGCCACGCATAAAATCAACTAAGTCATGTAGGGAAGACATACCAAAAATTTCAAGTTCGTCTATTAAATCTTTCCTGTAAAACTTTGATTTGAAACAACAACTGTCCACACGCGTCAAAACCTTTAAAGCTCTTATGAACGCTATCACGTGATGAACAGACGTGGAAGAAAAATTTGCATATGCATACTTTATCATACTATATCCTGCACTTATTCTAATTTTCCACATTTTGCTTCCTTTCGTTTTGTGGTTTCTATGGATGATAGTGTTATCCGCCCTTAGCAATTATCCAGCAGTGTATATATATATACTATAAAAAAAGCTTTGAATTGATGAAGATTTGAATTGCTACATCAAACACGAAAATGAGAAGTTACTATACACATTCGCGTTGTTAATATGAAAATACGTATGACTAAAAGCGAATTTACATTAGCAAATGTGTAATACATTGACTGATGTAAATGTGATGAGAAATAAATATTTATAATAAAAATATGTCAGTATATTCATGGAATAAAATTTGCTTTTTCAGATTTTTTTCATAATGATTCCTATATTTGTTCAAGTACTTTCTTTCTACAGGAGATTCAACCAGTTTCAGAACTCCAATTCAACAATGTTCTTACCATTAGAAAATTATCTCAGAAAAAATCAGAAAGGCAGGTGTAAAAGCTTTTTCTTTCTTTTTTTTTTTTTCTTATTATAATGCACACTATTGCTCGACCTTAAAAACCACTGACCTATACCAGAGTGCAATATTGACAACGACATTGAGCAGCATTATGACACAAACAGTGCCTATGGGTGTAATGCAGAAAATTATTCTTACCATTTTAGAAAATCATCTCAGAAAAAGTCAGAATGGCAGGTGAAAAAGCTTTTTTTTTCTTATAATGCACATTAATGCTTGACTTTAAAAACCACTGACCTATAGGGGACCAGAGTGCAATACTGACAGTGACATTGCGCAGCATTATGACACAAACAGTGCCTATGGTTGTTATGCAGAAAACTATTCGTGAATCGTGAAATTTATGACCAAAATGTTGCGACTGATGTGCATTATGATTAAAAGTTTTCAACCGTATTATTGATAAAAAGAGATTTGTGCAATAAAATAATTTTTCATTCTTGTGCATTGTTGAAAAATAAAAAGCATTGAATGAAAATCAAGATTTACATTATTGTAATAATTTAAAATAGCAAATTATATGGTGGGAATGAAATGTAATGGATGAGTGATTCCTATATAACTTTTTTAATCAAAATGATGAACCGATAAGTAAATATAACTTACTTAAATAAAATGATTAAAGCCAATGGAGCTAAGCAATAAAAATGTATGTCGGATGCCACATACCACGTGTGAAGGAGACACTGAAAATAACATAGGAAAATTATAGTTCCATAAAGAAAATTTTATAGAAGTACTTGATATGTGACAAATCTTCATAAGCTTACCATAGAACTGAAATCAATCCAAGTGTTGATTGGTAAAAACACTTGCCACCATCTTTCTTCACAGTTTGCTACTTTCTGACCAACCATATCGCTCCACAAAGGGCCTGAACCAATAAGGGGTAAGAGGAACATAACCCCTAAAGTTGCTGCTAGAGGAGGAGTTAATCTGAAATGTACAAAATATTTTGATGGTAAATTACAAATAAATTAATATTTGAACAGAAGAAGAATAAGAAATTACTTCTTTGTTCTTAAATTTGTACATATTACACCATTTTGCACGTATTAATTAAAGAAAGTTTAATTAATAAAGTCATTTGTTTAATAATATGTTTATTATAACATATATACTTATTAATTCTTTAATTCACAATAGAACGTACCAGAATATTTTAACCAGTAGAAACGAATTCGACAAATTATTTCTCATGGTCATTTCAACAGTTTCCTTTTACAAAACACAAATTAATTCAAAAGGTGCTCCAACAAAAATCATCTTGGTAAGCATTTCTCAAATGGTAATGCTTCCTCTGCTAATTAAAAGGGTATTCTAATGGTATGACGAATCTCAATCGTGTTTTAAAATTTAAAGATCATTTTCACCATGATGTTAGCATGTTCCTGTTTGCGAAAACTTTTCTGATGAAATTTTCATCATCAATTTCAGCAATTCTTCTGGCACTTTTTTAAGCTATTTACAAAGGAACAATTTTAAAAGAAAATATATTTTACAAATGCTATACAATATTTTAAGTTTTCCCTGTAAATTGTATACTAAAATATTTTTATAACAGTTAGGTCTCAGCTGCAATGATTTAATTAAAGTTTCAATAATATTTGCATAATTCGTGGTGTAACAGACATAAATGAATTGTTCGTGTAGATATATTTGTCATTAAGCATGTGAAGGAAATGCTTAGTATGTACAAAATCTAACAGCATGATTGTTTAAAAACAAACATATAATAGTAACATTCTATATTTCTAGGGTTAACGACTTCGACTATTTAGGCCTTACATTCCATTAAGTATGGCCCTAGAGAACCTAACAATTCCATGTTTGCTTAAGACCACGAGAAGCAATATCCCTAATTAAGGAATCACATTTGCAATAGACTCCTTTCAAATATAGACATTCTTTGATATAAAATACATGGCACGAGCATATGAAGGTTCACCTTTGTACACCTGATATAAAATGATCTTTATTTAAATAGCCAGTGACATGCGTGGTTTCCGAACGAAGAATATACTATGCAATATTTCATCTCCTGCACAATATTGATAACGATATTCAAATTTTACTTATTGTACAGAATCTGGAATATTAATAA
>JAPDSC010097030.1:0-13303 GCA_026290005.1 Latrodectus geometricus
TACACATTTTGGTAAAACCATTGATGGAAAATATTATTTTGCAAAAAAATAAGTATTCTTACTAACGAAAAAGCAAGAAAAACCAGTTACCATAATTTCTATAAATAAAAATTTTCCTTTATAAAATGATTAGACTAGTTAAGCATATTTAAGCAATAAATACATAGTGTTTGATAGGGAATTTATGTCAATTTTTATCAACAAAAATTTAGAATTTTACCAAAATATTATTAGGCTTTCGGACGAAACACAATGATTTGATAATACCACAAGATAGACTTTGCTTACTTTTCGTAAAATACATTGAAATCAATTTATATTTCGTTATTCAAAATGAAGTAATAATCTTTTCTTGTTGAAAATCAGTATCATTTCATACCATAAACATACATTTTTGATCTGTATAAGTTTATGAGGATTAAATTCAGATTCAAGATAATTTTAATAAGTTACATAGAATGGTTACAACGATTATACATGAAATATTTACCTTATCTAATTCTAAATCTGGGTACGAAATCACTCGGTCACTATAACGAATTTGTTCATACTGAGTTTTGTTGAATTTGCCATGTGCTCCTATGTGAATTTTAATTTCTCCTTTATAAGGATATCTGAAAAAAAAAAAACACAAATTAAATTTCAATAACAATTGTTTCTGAAAATAATTTCAATCAAATTATCTATATTTATAATACAGATAATTCACTTTTAATCATTATTCCTTTCAGTAAAAAGGTTCATAATTATGTTGCTTACCCAACAACGCAGTGAGTAGCTGTTAACACCCACTGCTCATTAATGAGTGTTCCACCACAAAAGTGACCATTAGGTTCACTGAGTGTGTTCTGTAAGGACACTTGCCATGGCCAGCTGTTTGGAGTTACAGATTCTCCACCCACCATTCGATCACTTCCATCATAGACGGTGTGAGGCTTGATGGGTTGACTTCCACAGTCTTTTGGTTCGGTTATGATAGGTCGTCCTACATAAATAAGTTCCAATACAATATACTTTGCTTAAAATTAATTATTACTTCATATTCAAGTAATCCGAAGAGGTCACAATCTTCTGCAGGAAATCTTTACAACTGTATATTTTAGAAACATTTTCATGCATGGAATCATAGTTTAAATAGATTAATTTATATCTAATATTATTTATGTTGTATATAAAATAATTTGTCACATGTATTTAAATATGCGTAGCAATTTTAACACAATTTCATTTACAATTGAAATATTACAAGTAACAATTTTTCTGTTGGATACAGATGTAAGGGACTTCAATACAATTCATCTTTATTTCTTATGGAATCCAAGAAACTAATATTAGAATAGAATTATAATATATTTTATTGGCATACTCCCATTTTCCCCCTTTAATTTATTTGATATTTTATACTTCTTGTCATAAAATTTATATTTGATCTTCTTTAGCGAAAAATGTAATTTCAAAGTGGCAAACATTAAAAGTAAATGACAGTCCCAGTAAAAATAGTCTGTTATGAATAATTGTTTTTGTTATGTTATTATAAGACATGCAACAGTGAGGTTTTTCACATCTTTAGAATATGTAATGTAATATAATGCATTGTAATGTAATATAAATTCTAATCTATTTATAAAATGTATAAATTTAATATGAATTGAATTAGATGCACTTTAAATTATTTTGACTTATCTAAAAAACATCCCTCATTTTAAATATACCTAAATTACCCTATATAATGCCTTTTTATTATTAATTTGTTTCGTAATTAAAAAAAATTAGACTGCAATTTTCTTGTCATTGTATGATTTTTTGAAGTGAATCCAAGGTTTTTTGATGATTAACTATAAATTTGTAAAAGAAAATGGTGTTGAATTATTAGCTAAAATATGAAAAACTAAAAAATCAGATAAATTTTATTCCATTAATTATTCCATTATTAATTTCCATTAATTTATAGAACCAAATAAAAATTCTTTCACTAGAAATATTGCATAATTTAAAAATTAACTTTGTACACAACTTAATTTATTATTAAAAATTTTTTACAGGAGATATTTTTAAAATAATAAAAAAACAAATGGTACTATTAGAAAAAAAAAACTAAAAACACAATCGATTAACATTCTGACTTTAAAATTGTGGTCGAAATTTTATTAAGCTGTCAGAAATACCAATTTCATATATACCAGCATATAAAATATTGTTTTTAACATTTTGAATAGAATTACAGGTAATATCTATGTATCAGATAATATAAAAAGTAAAACGCATAACACTTTAAAAAAGTATCACTATTCACAAAAAATCTGTATTACTATTAAGACTAATGACTTTCAGAATGTCATACGTCATTGGGAATCGTCGAATGTTTCTATCGTCGAATGTTTCCAGCAGCCATTTTTGCTTAGAAAAAGACGGTAATAAGTGAAGTTCGTCTGGTAAATACCAAGTATCCTAATGCTAGAATTTATAAATGACAACTATAGACATCTGTTGATCAAAATCTAAATAAAAGTAATACATATAATTTATTTCATTGGTTAACAGTAAAAAGGCGGGATATGCTCCTCAATAAAATAGAAAGTCACATTTCAATAAAGGCAGAAGCCAGCAAAAATCGCATGATGAGCAAATTTTGCTACATTTGAGTTGCTCATGTATATCAAAGGATGAACAGCTAGGGTATAAACAAAATTTTAGTAATTGATAAACAAAATAAAGCTTATATTAAATTTTTGGGCGATTTTGTTCTTAACCTAATTTTCACTTACTGCAGTTTTCTTCATCTGTGCCATTACCACAGTCATCAACTCCATCGCATCTTTGAGATCTTATATAACAGTTTCTGTTGGCGCATTCTAGTTTTCCAGTTTCACAAATAGATTCTAAGTAAAATTGTTTCATGTTAATACATCAAAAAGTTACGTTGTTGAAAAATTATTATAATGTAAAGTGTAAAATAATATCACCATAAGATTTTGTATTACTTTGCGGGTAATTTTGACATCGGTTTCTTGCATTTGATTTAAAACTTTAAAAGCTTTACCAAAATAAACCAGCTTTGTAAGTCCAATGTTTCTCTTATAGGATAAAGATAGTTTTATTAACCTCATATGCAGTTGAATTTGCAACATAAGTTACTCAATTGATATTAATTTAATGATAAATATTGAGATCAAATGATAAATCATTTATGTACTTTTGCTTTTGAAATCTTATAAAATATTTACTGAGGAAATAAAGCAATATCCTTCTTAAAATTGAATAGGAGAGACCTAAAAGATAATTCAATATCAGAAAGATATTACAAAATTATTTTAGATTATCTCTATATAAGCAGGGAGAAAACAATATCAAATAAAATGTCTTCAAAAGCCATTCCAAATATTAATGAGTTCTTAATAACGCAAGAAATATTGAGATTCTTTATGCTTCTTTTGAATTGATGAAATTTTCATAAATTACAGGATTTTGCATTAAAATCGATTCACCTAAATTTCTCTTAATCTGATATCTTTGAAAAAATAGATCTCCAAATAATATTATCAGTTTGTTTTAGACAGTTTTATTAAAAATACAATCTACCATACTAGGAATGTTTTCATGAATACAACATGTTTTGTTTATTTCTCTCTCAAACATATTTTTCATTCTAATGCCAATTAGAAAGGAATCTTTATTTTAAAGTGGATTCTGAACTTTTACAGACATCATTTTCTGAAAAGAACCCATGAACAATTGAATCTAGGGAAAGGCAACACTAAATAATCATCCGCCAACCTGGAGTAATAAGGCAATAGGAGCTTATTAAGTGATCTTCATTATCAGATTTATTATAGATTTATTTGTCAGTACAAACTGTCCAATTTCAAGAACAATTTATAAAAAATTAATTCATCGTGTGTAAAATTAATTCATATACTTATCAATACGTCCGCTAATATGATTATTTAAATTATATGAATGGTATATAATTTTCAAAAAACAAACCTGCACCATCAGCCACTTTAGTGATCTGAGTTGTATAGTGTTGATTCATAAAAATATAATTTTTCCCTCAAAACTTATAAAATTAAATAAATTTGCAAATAATGGTATCAAGTATAAATTAGAAGATAAATAAGTTTCAGAAATTTGTAGAAAATCTTGAAATTTGTAAACAACAAACTATTTATCAATCAATGAAGATCTATCTAAGAATATCATCCATCTATGAAGAAATCTGTCTTTTTTACTTTACCGAATTTGCATTTCTTGTCTAGTATCCAGCGATACGATTCAATTATCAAATTATGTTTTTACATAATACAACTTTACATGATTTTTATACTGTAATAAGCAATATACCAAAAATATATTTGGCTTCCTTTTCCATTTCATTAAATTTTCAACTTTTCACTTTTTTAGTAATTGAATGTCCCTTTTCGAGTTAAAAAAAAGTAGATTAAATTTTCTTATAAAAGTAAGAAAATATGATACTTCAAATGCTGATTTATAGTAAATTTTTAAAAAATATTCAAATTATATTTTTATCACATATTAAGGAGTTTTTTAAAATTAAAAAATATTTTTACTAAGCATATTCCTTATTTATTTAATTTTTTAGATAAAGTAAAATTTTTTAGAAAAATAAATCTTTTAAAAGACTTTAGATATTATCTCTTTAAACATATTGTGGACATGGTTTTCTTTCTGATTCAATTTTAATAAAAAGAATTTTCTTGAAATTCTTAAAATTCCGTTTGCTTTCACAAAGCAAAATGTGTGTTGTCATATTTTAATATTTAGTCATTACTTCTCTTGGCCTTCAATGAAGAAGTTGAAGGCCAAGAGAAAAGACTAAAGTATTATATATCCATAATAACATACGTCTTATGAATATATAATACGTATTTTATATACATACTCTATTATTTATTATAACTGCCTTCATTATAAGCTATAATGCAAAACATTTTTTCTAATGTATTTTCACAGATGTGTTTCAATGTAACATGCCATTAAAACTCTGTTGTTTATAAATATAAAAAAAAATATCAACATTTATAGCAAACTCATTTACTTTTCCTCCTTGAATTTTATTGCATAAAGTATTTCTATTGTATTGTACTCTGAAAGATAATGAAAATTATCATAAACAAGAGCTTTCTTCACATGAAACTTTTTGGTGTTTTCTAACAATAATAATGTCCTTAATAAATTGAACTGCTTACTTTCCATATATCAAAATATTCTTTATTTCTATAAATTAAAACTATCTGAAAGTGTTAGGAGAAATAATTTAAAAGGAACATTATTTCTTTTTGGGTCATTAAATAATTCCGTTATTAGTAGTTATGTTGTTGTTCAAAGTTATGACAATTGGTAAAGCCAAACCCTCCCGTTAGGGACTGGGCGAATAAAGTCAGAAAGAGCGTCTTCTGTTTTTGTATCGAGCACCCTCATACGAAGGTGGAAGTACAATTTTGGCTCCTAGATGAGCAGAACCATCTGGGTCTGCCAATTTAGAGATTGAAGTCAGAGAAGACCCATAGCCTGGCTCTAACCATCCCCAGAGGTATTAATTTAGAATAGGATCATGGATGATATTGCGACCCAACATATTTTACAAGGTCTAGTCACCATTAGTGAACACAATGGATCTTCTGCTAAGCGGGATTCGAACTCACTATCTTTCGGTAACGAGAACGACGCCCTCATCAACCAGGCCACCATGTCCCTATTAGTAGTTATAAGCTATCATTGACTGGTAAGTACAAAATAATGATAAATAGCATCATTTGTAAAGTTTTCAGATAATTTTATGTAAATTTCTAGATTATTTTTGCTAAATTGGGCTACATGAAATTTGAGCAATTATAAACAAAAACTTACTAAGCAACTTTTATGATATTTAATATATCTAAATTCTATTTTTCTGTTTATAATTATATCTTAATTTGATTTTAAAAAAATATTTGAAGCTAAAAGCCCATATCATATATAATTAATATTGGATATGAATTCAAGAATGGTAAATAATCACAATTTTTGTATAGTACACGTAGAAATATAACCCTTTATAAGAATTATCTGCCCATTTTCACTAAATTTATTATTTGTTGAGTTGAGCTACAGGTTAAAGATGCTTTAAATAAATTAAAATCTTGCTTTAGGAGTTGTACGGTACAATTAACATTAAAATGAAGTGTTTGTTTTGTTAAGAATGCAAGAATGACTAATTAATAATACTATGTGTACACTGTATAGTTATTAACTGAAAGAAAACGGAAATTCTTACTGAAGTACGGAGAGGATTCATATTGTACTTTAAATCCTCTTCCACCAACCATGAAATCGGATTCAAAAAGTAAAGTCAGCTCGTTATCTTCCTCGCTGGACAACAATGGTCTTGGTATATCAAATCCGGTGATGACACTCAAAGCACTCAATTTATCCTTTCCATAAACAATCAGTCTGTCGGACGGATCGACATCGAAATCAAGAAAAGTGAGTTTTATTCTCTGAGGGAGATAAATTTAATGCAGAATAAGTAAAAATATAATATACATAAGAAATTTAATTTGGTATTGAATAAATTTCAATTAAAACTATTTTTGATTCTGAATAAAAAATTCTGCAATAATGCATTTAAAGCTTATCTTAAAGAATCAGAAAATTTCGTGTTTTTTTAAAAACAAGGCATTGAGAATTATTAAATATTTATAATTTAAATTAATTTAAAATATTATTAATAACTTTTTTATCTTAAATAAAAATATAATTTTAATAGTTACTATGGAAAAAATAAATAAAATTTAAAATTAAATTATTATTTAGAAGGAGTAAGTTATGAAGAATAAATATTCAGCCTCATGAGGAGCTTTCATTTTGTATTGGGAAAATAAATTATGATAATAAAGCCCTTTTCCATAAAAAGGATTTGACACAGTTCCTACATCCTTTTCAAACTTCTTTTAAAATCAAAAAAATTTGTGTTTTTTTAAAAATCACCAAGAAGTTGAAGATTATTCAAACTTTATAATTTAAATCTGTTTAAAATAGTAATTATTTTAAATTAGAATATCATTTTAATAGTTATTATTTTATAATAAGTAAAATTTCAAATTAAATAATTATTATTTAGAAGCAGTGCTGTTATAGAGAACAATTAAAAAATAAAATAAAGTTTTTTTTATCTAGAACTATTTTTTATCTAACTATTAAAAAATAAATAAAATTTGGAATTAAATTATTATCTGGAAGCAGTCAATTATGTAGAATAAATATTTAGTTTCTTACAAATTCAAATGGAGCTTTCATTTTGCATTGGGTAAACAAGTTATAATTATTAGATCCTTTTCCATAAAAGGGATTTGATACAGTTCCTTTTAAAACTTCTCTTAAAATCAAAAAAATTCGTTCGTTTTTTTTTTTTATATCAGCAAGAAGTTGAGAATTATTCAATATTTATAATTTAAGTTTGTTTAAAATATTATTAATAATTTTATTATTTTTATTTAAATTTTAATAGTTACTATGAAAAAATAAATAAAATTTAAAATTAATTAATATCTAGAAACAGTGTTATGGAGAACAAATTTTAATTCTTACGTATCCCAGTGGAGCTTTTATTTTGTATTGGCAAAATAGGTTATCATGATAAGATCTTTTTCCATAAAAAGGACTTGTCATGGTCCCCACAGTAGAGGCGTCATACTCGTATATTCCCTTGCATTGAAAATCATCTGTGTCAGCAGCTGTAAATAATGAACAGTTATTAAACAGCTGTAAATAATGAACAATTACTTAAATTAATGATAAGAATGACTTATTTTAAATACATATTATTATATAAAACAGAAAATGTTAGTGGAAAAGATTTACATCCATCATAGTGTAAATTGTATTTATTTTTCCTTCATGATTTTCTTAACTACAAAAAATTCAAAAATTTATCAATAATTTTAAAATAAAGTAACTTTTTATGACTATCTTTAAGAAAATAAATGCATTTTGAATTATATATCTTCCGCCAATTTTTCAATATGCAAAATATATAATTTTCCATGACTTGAAATAAAATTATATAACTAAATCATAGTAAATTACGAATTGCAAAAAAAAATAATTTGAACAATGAAACGAACACCTGGTCTATTATATCTTTTGTAAGTTTGTTTTACATTAAGCATATACTTGAATTATAGAATACAAAGCAAAGTACGAAAACTATATTGTTAAAAGATTTTTCAAATATGATTATTAAAACAAGTCATTAACTTTTAAAAACGTGTTTCCTTCTGTTTTTTTAATTAAAAGAAAATAAATAAATTTAACATTATTTTTTAGTTAATAAAAAGTTAATTTAATTTTAGAAATACTAATTTTGAAAAAGTAATATTAATTAAATAAAAATAAAAAAAAATATTTAATTTAAAATTTCTCTAACATTTTATATTGTTACTAAAAATACATATTTTTTATAGGATATTTTATAAGTCATTATAAACATTAATTAAATTTTTTATGTTACATTGGTACAGGAAATGTTTTTTTGTAACAATGCTAAAAGCTTACGAACTCTTCGCTATTAATAATCAAGTACATTTTAATTTTCCAAAACTTATTATCTATATGGTAATATTCAATGTTCACATGAAAATCATTCTTTCAATCAAAAAATTAGTCTAAACACTAATTAATAAAAATACAGCAAAGTTGCGGAAGAAATCATAGTGTGAAAAATAATGTATAGATATATTTTAAAACTAATTTCTGTTCTCGAAAAGTTGGTCAATAAAAACTATTGTTTCAGTTGAAAGTTAATTAAAAATATCCTAAATAAATTTGTGTGAAAGACAAAATAAAATTTTTTTCTTAAGAGACCACATGCATTATTATAAAATATATAAAATATGTACATATTTTTTCTTAAAGAATTTAATATCACTCAGTCTTAATTTATTGTGTTATCAAAAATCTACGTCATGAAATTTAATTAGTTATAAAAGTGAATTAAACTATATTTGTCAGTAAAACGTTTTTGGACAAAACTATTGAAATTAATAAATATAAAGTCAATTTTATTAATTTGTGAATATCTGTGTAGAGGTTTAAACGCGAATACAAATTTAAAAAATTCTACATAAGTATATGTACGTTATGTCAGGCAGTGTTAAATAGGTTTGAACCAATTGTATATAACCAACCGTTTACTATAAGCAGTAAATCCAAAATTTTAATGATAAATTTAAAAAAAACCAAATTTTAGAATTTTTGATAGCGAAGATAAATTAGGTTGATAATCGTAATTATGTTATTACTTACTTGCCAACGTTACTGAGAGCAGGATAACTGCAACGGACAAAAGCATGTTCCTCTTGATCACGACCGTGTATCAAAAACAAAAATAAAATCAGAAGGGGAATATTTCTAAACATTGTCAGCGTGGATATTTGCAGGTGTAAAACTTCTTTTGGCAATTTGATAACGACTGAAAGAATTCTTACAGCTGTTCACTTTATATCAATAAATTATTAATCCGGATTTTCCAATTGCAACTACCGTTACTTGTAATCTATACCAGAAAATTTTTTTCCAATGAAATATGTAAGTTGCTATTCTTACATAATGCTTAACATAGATAAAAGTAGCGATTTTCAAATTTCCATCTTAGCACAATGTAACGATATTCAAAAATAAAACGATAGATAAAACGTAACGATATTCAAAAGAAAATTATCAATAATAAACTTTATTTTTAATGAAAATATTCTTGATAAAATAGATAATTTTTTGAAGAACATTGATGCAACTCGTTTGTATTTAAAAAGGAATTTATTTCCAGACCATAAATATTTCGGCGACTCCATTGAAATTGCTTTATTTGACCTTAAGTTTTCCAAGAAAAAAAAAATAGAAATTAACTCATTATTTTCATTAATTTTCAAGTGCTCAAGCACCAATTATATTTTTATGCTAGCATTTTTTATGTACTTAGTTAAAATTCAAAAACCGAACTATTCTTTATTGTTATAATTTTGCCATTATAATAGGCAAATATATAATTATTATTATTCCGTACATAGTTTATTTGATTCTTATGATTTTTCATTGTAATGTATAATGCGATAAAAATGAGTTAAACAAAAGTTTTCCGAGTTCACAAGATTATACAAGAGTTTTAGGTCTCAAAGAAGTGCTGCTTCGTTGGTTAGGGCATTAGTCTTGGAATCGCAAGGTTGTAGGTTCGATTCCCCACCATCTAAAGACCGTCGTGTTCACTAATGGCGACTGGGTCATGTAAAATATGTCGTGGTCGCAATGTCTTCCATGTTCTCATTCCAAATTAATATCTCTGGGGGTTGTAGGAACCAAGCCTTAGGTCTTACTTTGTGGTTTCCTATCTCTAAATTCGAAGAATAAGATGGTGCTGCCATCTATGAGCTAAGTCATACTTCCACCCTCTTAAAAGGGTGCTCCGTTCAAAAACGAAAGGCGATATTTTTGATTTCATTCACCTAGTCTCAGACGGGCGAACTTGACTCCTCCAAGTGTACAAGTAGCAACAACAATACAAGAGTTCCCAATACAAAGTTCAACCAAGGTACAAAAGTTGAAATCTTTTTAATTATTTTTTCTTCATTATTATTTTTTTTTTAGTAAAAATGCTATAAGCTACTATAATGATACATTATAACTACATTATAAAACAACCATTGGAGTATGCAACTAAAACATGCATTAGTTATATAAGCAAAGAATAATTTACTGATGCCGTGAACAAATGATGGGATTAATGGTTTTTCCTTTTTGATAAAAAAAAATCTTTAATTTCTATTGCTTAGAATTCTTTAAAAGTTTTTTATGAGAAACAGACGCTAGTAATAAGGCTTAAAGTTCTAGAAAATTATTTAGAATTTTGGGATCAAAAGCACAATTGCAAGTTTAAATTGCTAGAAATCTCTTCTTTAAATATTTTATTTAAAATTTCAATGAAAATTAAAAGGAAGAATTTTTAAATAGTTTTTAGAGCTCATTTTGTAGTATTTTCTGATTGAAGGATGCTAACTTAAATAGATTTTTACTGAGAAGTTTCATTCAAAAAGTGAGAAAAATGTCTTAAGTTAAATATATCCCTGGTCATAATAATCCACAAGAATAAGGAAAGAACAATAATCTTTTAAAAGTAGAAACTAAATGATAAGAGAATTCCACATTTTATTGTTATTGGTATAGGTAACAATGAAATAATAAAAATATAATGAATGGACTGACTTTTGTAACTTTCTACAGTCTTAGCATATTATTTCAAAATTTGCTATCTTAATTTCAAAATTATCCAGTTTACCGTATTTTGAAATATCTTGATAATTAAGAGTAAAATTAATTATCTGACAAAGATAATATTCGGTTGAACACCTTTGCAAAAATTATAAATTAAACAATTTTAAATAAAAACCTGTAACAAAAATTGACTGGGCATATGTTTGCTGATAAATTTTATTTTCAATAATTTTGATTTGATTTGCTCTAAAATTTCATTTGGTATCAAAAGATCTATATTTCTCTATGCACTGTTGGCATTCACGAATTTATCTTTCTTTGTGAACTCTTCGAATGATGTAATATTGTGCTTATTTAAAAGCGTATTCTATAAATTAGTTAATTTAATCGAAGATTTTATTTATGAAAATTAAAAAATGCTTAATTAAATGGTTTTAAATACTTCATTTATCGTTTTAGTATTATTCATTTTTTAAATGTAATTTAATATATCCCTTATAGTCTATTTTTATAATCTAATAATTACTCAGATGATTAAAATCTTAAAAATGTTTACTATTAGCAATAAGTACCATTGAAAAATTAATTATAAAACTTTAAATTTCAACAAATACGAAGCATATCAAACAGAAAACAGTAATGCTATATTACATATTTATAAGTGTGTCGGCCGATGGCTGAGTGGCTAGCGTTCCTGTCTTCAAGGCTGTTGCTCCCGTGTTCGAATCCCGGTTTGGGCATGGCCGTTTTCTTTTCTCTCTTAGTTACCTTGTCCTTTCTTCTTAAATGATAGATGAACATGAACCTCCCTATAAACTGGTTTGTGGTGGATTGACGTGGGTAATGCCCATCGCCTCCGAAACTTAGTTCACAGGTGCCCACAGGGTAACGCTGAATGAATAGCAGTTTCCGGCCTTGTTGTGGCGAAGTGTTAGTCACACAATGCCCACCTTGCGAAAAAAAATAATTATAAGTATAGGAACTTGATAATAGGAAAACCACGTTGATTATCATCTTTATAGATCATAATCAACTAGAATTAATAGAAACGTCCATGCCCAAATGGAGATTCGAACCCGGGACCAACGGTCCAGGAGTCAGGAACACTAACCACTCAGCAATTGGTCAGCTTATAATAACTAATAAATATAAGTATTATTGTATAACAATTTTCAAAGTGATCTAAAATAATCTAACATGTACATGTAAAATCTAAAATGCAAAACGAGTTGTTTTTTTTCATGTGATTCACATTTTTTCAAAACTTTGATACTTGTTACTTATCATTTTATTGTTCTCATTTGTTATAATACAAAATAATTACTTTATTTATAGAACTACTTTTCTTCTTTTTAAAAATAATAATTTTCAAATCTTATGACTATTAAAAATCATATTTAATACACACTAACTACCATACCAACAATAATAAATGCGGAAACAAAATAATCGCTGATATCTGTTCCAAAAATTTTAATTTCTTTTCGTTTCATTTTTTGAATGAAGAGAGATATATTTTTCAAATTTTAACAAACAGTACATTTAACTATATTTGTTAACAATGAATTTGATCCATTCAGCCTTGTCAGCTACATTTGCATAGACAGTCATGGCTCCAGGTTCTGTGCACAAACCACTCATTAAGTTGCTTGTTGTAACGTAACTTGCTGCTCCAAAAACATAAAATTTGTCTTCAAATTTGCATTGTAGAGGGCCTCCACTGTCACCCTATAAATTGAATAAAACAAATGCTGCATTTCTGTTGTCAAAATAAATACATTTATCAATGAATTTTAAGAAAGAACAAATGGTAACATGTGCACATACACACACACACATATAGATATATCCTAAAATTAGGTAAATACAAAAATTATATTTCTGTATTTCCATGATTCTAGGGTATCATGGCTTAATATTGGACATCAGTTTTAACATAATATGGCATTGAACATTAGCATATATATTATGCATTCCAGTCACTTCTGTGAAAGTCACCTGATTAAGTTGATGTTAATGATTATATATATATATATATATA